>UXSR01000817.1:0-16977 GCA_900604375.1 Mesocestoides corti
TAGCGTGGTGGACTCGGATGGAAGGCGACTGACGCGTGGCTCTGGCTTGTGATTGGTCAATAAAGCCTGTTCTATTTTACCGGTCTTTTTTCTATTAGGGCTTTGGTATTCTACAGTGGCGACGTATAAGAGGGCAGACATATTGTGCCACCCTTGCCTCAGCCAACCCGTCTCTTAGGGATCCAATGTCACACGAGAAAGATAATCAGTCAACCATGGAAAGACACAAATAAAAAGTAGTATATAAGAAGCGGCGTGGCCAGCACAATGTACCCGGATGGACGGCGCCTGATGTGTGGTTCTACCTTGTAATTGGTCAATAAAGCCTTTTCTGTTGAACCAGTCTTCTTTATACAAGGGCTTAGGTATTCCACGGTAGCGACGTATAAGTTTGCAGATATATTTGACAAGACTGGCCTCAGTCAATCCTCAGTCTCTGCATTCTAATGGCATGCGAGGAAGAAATGCAGCCAGCCAGAGACAGATACGATGCTGGACTCAGATGAATGGAGCCTGTCGTATGATAAATTCAAGTTACGTTTAACTCCTTGCTATTGTATTATTTAACCTAAAAGGTGGTATTGTAAAATAGAGGTCAGAAATGTGGTTTTTTGGAAATAAAGTATCTAAGTAACACCCTAGTAAAATCTCAGCGAGATCAAGTGATTAAAATTGCTGATTCAGTCAAAGATTGGCATTGTTATTAGCGTGATTATTATAGCACCTCAAAGCCGTTGGCTCCCAATACAATCCGCAAACAACTCACTTTTTATTATAAATGGCCATCAGTTGCTCACCAAGATTTTAGTCCAAGGGAACAGTCTTTAAATGTATTTTGCAGCGGCAGATGTCGGACGACCAATCGGTGGAGTTTATTTTTCTCTTAGTTTAATTTTTCGCTGACACAAGGCAACTGTCGCCTATTAAAAAAACTACTTTACCCGTACAGAAAATTTTTAGTATCAATCATTTTGATAAAATTTCGTCAAAATGGCCCAGACTTTATGAAATCTGCGTCATATGTAATGCGCCATGTTGTGACGAAAAGTTCAGCAACATTTACTTACACAAGTAAAACGTGTAATTAGTTTAATCGTGGATGATAGCTTCGCAGTACTTTTCCCTGGCACGGCTTCTTCGAGTGCCTCGCATTACCTTTGAAGTTTGTAGATTTAAATCACTGTGACGACCACAAAGCCCTAAAACCTTAATAAATTATCTTGCAATGAGGCAATGATGTAAATAACTGATTTAATGTATATTCCTAATAATTTAGGCTAGTAGGCCTTGAAAAATGCTTTCTGATAAACACTTAAATGGTTTTTTAAAGTTAAATTAATGTTTTCTGAACACATGTATACTTGCGTGAGAGATGTTACCCATTTGCTGATGATGATCCCCATTAAAGTCCCTGTACACGAAATAATTATTCTTGTGCCATTTAAAATACCGGTCGTTGAAATATGTGTTTTTGGTTTATTAGCTCTGATTGTGGTACGTAAATTACAACTTGTGTAATCGGAATCTAAGATACCTCTCTGTTTTTTAGCAGTTTCGTACTACAGCACATGACATGACATGCAATCGCATGTAATCATCTATTATTGCTCATGTCTCCCCGTAGTCAAAAGCACATTTGCCAGTTGTGTAAATGTAATGCGATATCATCTAGAAAAAAACATTAATTTGATCACCACATAACTTGTTTATGTTTCAATTATGCATCTGCTCGTTGAAAGGTCATATCTTATAAAAACACTACTAAAATCTATTTTTTTGCCGTACGCGATCCGTGGAAGTGCTTTCTAAAGACAGTTAGACACACGTTGACAAAATGACCACTGCTAATCTAACCAAATGTGTTCACATTTGTCCAATGGCTTTGTTCGTTTCGAAAGCTCATCTAGCCGAAGTGTGGTTCAAAGGCATCACTAATAATTAACCAGATAAAGAGGATCCAAATTATATGCCGTGACATGGTTTAAGTAACCAAACCGGTTTGCAATCGACTGCGGTAGTATAGTTGTGTTTCCAATTTTTAAGTATTCCGAGTTGGTGTCATGACCTTACCGATGAATGAAATAACCACGAATTAGCCTGGGGCGTTCATTTAATCCATGTGTCCATTTATGTGAATTTAGATTTGCGTCCAATTCTAAAGCATTTATCCTTAGTTTGAAATGCTGGAAACCCCTAGGACTACTTTCAATTCTAGGCGTACACTTGGGACATTTGGTGGCGTGTTTTCACTCGTCACTCTTTCTCAGTTTAGTAGTGTGATCTTTCTTAGATTAGGTACGTTTTACGCTACTGTGTATTTTTAGGCTTTCTTGTTGGACAGGCAGGGTTGATTATAACCGTTCTGCAATTTTTTCTCGCGTATTTGATCCTGCTTCTCACCATATTCTCCGTTTGTGCAATTAGTACAAATGGTGCCGTAGAAGGTGGAGGTGTCTATTGTATCCTTTTAACGGCTGCTTTTGATGCATGTTTTTAATTGTTTGACGACTAATTCAGTCAAAAAATGGTTCTAATCTTAACTTCGTGTAGTCATGCTTAGTCGCGTCCTGGGACCGGAATTTGGTGGTGCTGTCGGGGCAGTGTTTTACCTCTCCCAAGTGTTTTGTGCCGCCCTTTACCTATCCGGTTTTGTTGAGGCTGTCTGTGCGAACTTTGGCCCTGGAGGTATGAGGTTTTTCTTTTTTCAATGTTCCCCGTGTATTCGCCTAAACTGCAAATTTTTTAACCTTTAAATAGGGACTGGAGATATTTAAACGTTGTTTTTCGTTTCATTTCATCCTTCCGCGTTCATTCTTAGTGTTTCATACTGCTTTTGTAATTTTTAACATGATGTAATTTGTTCATTAGGCGTTCTAATCAGTGAAGGCCTTCCAGGCGTCAGCTATTGGTGGAAATATCTTTATGCAAGTTGTGCTAACTTTTGCTGCCTTCTGGTGCTGTGCGTGGGAAGTCGCATGTTCATGCGGACAAATGTTCTTCTGCTTTTGGTAAGTCATAAGTTGTGATATTTAGTGTTGCCACTTTACCTGAACACACCCCGCTCTACACTCCAGCAGAACTTGAGACATCCAGCCAATTAAAATTTTCACGGAAATTTGGTTTCTGGCTCATAAATCATTAGTCTCGCTTTTTACTTATCAGGTTTGCATTTATTTAATTTTGTACTAATCACCCCGACTTGTTTGTTTTTTTTGTGTTTTTATTTGGAACCTAGCAATTTATGTTGGTCTTTCGATTTAAACGAACAAAACTTTGCGATGTATCCATCTTTTCTTATTCACAAAAATAGCTCGTCTTTGGAGTGATTGTGTTCGTCGCCTCGGGATTCTTTCAGCCTGCCTTCGATGTACCCGTACCACAAGTAAATGGACTAGTTTACAATCATAGTAACCCAAATCAGACCGTGGTCATGGTTGCTTTCACCGGCTTCAATGCTACCACAATGAAAGACAATCTATTTGGTAGGTATTATTGCCCTACATTTGAGGTGTGTCTGGTTGGTTATGGCGGACATGCTTGTGGTAGTGTCATTTGATTATGCCTTTCTGTCGGGTGGTTGTTGTAATTCTGTTCAAACCCCTGTCTTCTAAATGGAGGAGTCTGCACGATAGGAATTATGCTTCTTAGGAAATATTGGATGTAAAGTAGCTGAAGAAACAATACATGTAGACGTTTTCATTTTATGTAAAGGATTAAAAACAGGGTTAATGTGTATGACTCTTGTCACGAAATCGGACTAGGGTTGCGCTTACAATGTAATTGGTCAAAAAGCAAAGAGTGTTCGTTTGCTATCAATCACGGCTTGAAAAACGGGCACTTTATGTTTGTTTGAATTACTTTACTTCTTTGGATAGTGTAATTTTTCTTTGGTCATATTTGTGTGATGATATCTGTGTGAACCGTTTCCAGAAGCAGTTAATCTAACAGTTTTTTTGCTTATTTTAGCCAATTACACTCTCGATTACGAAAGCGGTGGGCAAACGAGTTTCGTACTTCTATTTGCCGTTCTCTTTTCTGGCGTTACTGGTATAATGAACGGGGCAAACATGTCAGGTATTCAGCTCATCAGTTGTTGTGCTGCCGTTTGGAAACTAACATCGTAGTAGCTGTTAATGCTGCATTTTCTGTTCAGTAGTAATTCAAAAGTTGACCTTGAGAAAACCCGCTTTATTGCCGCACGTGTTTTGACTCTGGAAGCCATCAACATGCTGTAAATAACAGGTTTTGTGAGCGATTTGAGCATGCCATTTTGCATACTGAAAGCAAGACATTTGACGGTAGATATGGCCTAGAAAAGCCTCACGGAACTAAGACATCGGTCGTTAGTCCTGTCATCACAAAGGCGTTTTCACGTTTACTCACGAAAAAGTCAATTGGTCTTTTTTGTTATAAATGTAGTACTAATGTAGGTGTCATTTGTGGGTTATGATAACGCTCTCATAGGAACCCAAAATTAATCTTTTTTTGCGGCGTTTTGTTAGTCCTTTTTATTAGATCCTAAGAGCTTGCTCTCTGCAAAAAAGTGTGCATTTAAAGGTCTTCCACCACATTATTATAGTGCTTAGTTTACTGGTTTGTTACCCCTCTTTCAGTTGATTTAAGAAAATGGTGGGCTAGCAGGTTTTGTCTCCTCTTTCTCTGCATCGTTTTAATTTACTGTATGGATCAGGCACGTTAGGTATTCGATTTACTTTAATTGAGTCGTTACTTCAGTGCAACTTTTTGACGGTTCTGTTAAAAATACTTTTTCTGGAATGGGTACAGCCAGATCTTGTCATTGGTGTTTTTTTTTCTAAATTTAGGCGAACTGCGGAAACCGTCAGTTTCCATACCGAGGGGCACCCTTGCGGCAGTGGCTACCACCTTGTCTGTCTACCTCATTCTCACCGTCCTAACTGCCGCCACTTGCAGTAGGTGGGTCGCGCTTAAGCTAGCCCAGAAGTCCGTCGTTGTTCGGGTGATGTTTAAGCCACAAGTTCTCAAGAATGCGAAACACTGGCACCGAGTTTGTTTTTTTTTGTTAAATATTTTAACCCATTCTTAGTAAAATGACCCATGGTTTTAAACTAATCCATGAACCTACAAAATCACACTCCCAGGCCAAATTCACATATTTGGGTGTGAAACCTAGCCACTCATCTGGCAACGGCCAAATGTAAAACTTCCCTGGTTGAGACTTGGTTCGCTACTCAAACTCCACCCAACATTTCGCTCTCACTGCGCCTTTATGTAAGACTTGGAAGTCAATCATGATGCTTAACGCAGCAGTCTGCTACTCTTGCCTGATCGGTCTCTGCACACCTTCTAGGCGTTTGCTCGTTGACAACTACTCGTACATGCAAAGCATCGCATTCTGGCCACCGCTCGCAACCGTGGGCGTCCTCGCCACGACCCTCTCCGCGGCGCTGGGCAACCTGATTGGGGGCTCGCGCGTCCTTGAGGCCTTGGCTGTGGACGAAATCTTCGGTAAGCACAGTGGCCCAGAGCGACTACGCATCGCTGTTGCAGTACTTGTGCACAAAGAATAGTGACCTGTCCGATCGTGCCGATTATGTACATTCCTGTGTTTGTTAATCCAATGCGAATTTCGTCTTCCTGTTTAATAACCCGTTGAGTCTTTCGCAATTTTGGCGTTCATATTTTGTCGTCACCTCGTGTCATTTCTAAACACATAACCGTTTACTCATGGGGCGACTGGGCATCTCACCTGATGCTCAGTCACCAGTTTTTTAAGCATTTTATTCCTGTTTTAGATAGCCTATGCAGGTATATTGGCCGTGCTTTGATTCTTATATATATTTTTTAACTACAGGCACTTGTCTCCGACCCATGAAGTGGACAACCGCCGGTGGCAACCCCATTTTCGCCGTTCTCTTCAGTCACTCAGCCGTTCAGGTAGGATAAGCCGCTTGTCAGCTATTTCAGTAGAGCCTAGTAATTTTAGTGTCCCATCGTTGAGAATTTAGTCACACGTGAGGCCTGTTTAGTTTTATCCAACTCCCAGGCAACACTTTGGTTCCGACGAATTGCCGGCATCATTAAGCATGGCGTGCGTATAAGTTATTCCATTTGTTTCAGCTGTGTACGTGTCCGATTCACACAACAGATATGTTCATCTCAGGCGAGACAAGTGCTTCTACGACCCCACCAATTAATAAGTTGCAAATAATTAATTCATTTGCTATCCGTACAAAATGACCAAAGCCAAGCACTAAGCCCTAGATTGGAAACCGCTACCCGTCATGCCTTTTTTAAAACAAATACACTACTATCGGAAAATAGTACAACAAAATGTTGTGCGTTTAATTTAGTACTAGAGCATCATCGTCCGAAGTTCTTAGGCTTTTAAAGATCGGTGTTTGTATATCCAGAAATGCAATTTACGAAGTATCTGACATCTGCCTGGTAGCTGACAATTTGCCCTCTTCTGGGATTCAGAATTGTTGCCATGAAAAGTGGTTTATGCATCGTAAATTATCACGAATAACGGAGCAGTGCAAGTCTTCTTAAACCAGGGCTTGAGTTGATGCACTAACTGTTGCGGTGTCATCACATAAACATCCCGGTGTGGCGCCGTCATTGTTGAATGCCGCGCCCTCTCCTCCTTCCGCCCCTGGCTTCTTCGTGCTTTTTTCCACTACATTAATGAAGGGACACGGAAAGACAAAAACATTTGTTTGAAATTTGTGATAGGGGTATTCTTTATGAAGAAAGCAGTTTTCGTATGATTTTGAAAATTTGAGATTTATCCTCTGGTTTAAAGTTCGTAAAATTTCATCAATGTCTCGTATAACTAGAGCAGCTTAAGTCGTTCTATGGCGGTTGGTGTACATTCGTAAGCTGAGTTTTCCTTTTGCATCGCGGTTTGAAATTTCTCGGCTTCTCTCTGGTGCGTTTTCGACTTAAAATATTAAGTGCGTGGTTTCCATTCAAGTATTTTTTTTCTCGATTTTAAATATTTGGTGTATGACTTAATTCTTACAGATTTTTCAACAAATTTACTCGATGTAAGAAAATTACGAACAGCGAACATAAATTTGGAAGTATTGTCTTTTGTTTTCAATAACCTCCCACCATGTTATGGGCCTCAGCATGCGGTCTTGAACCACGCCGGGGCCACTGAATTAACTCTGGCCCGATTACGCTTCCCTGATACTCGCGATTAACAAAAAGACCGGGGAGGACGTGGACACAACCGTTTACTTCAGAGCTCAGCCACGTTTGTGTCGTGTGTGTGGGGTTTGTGCGTGTGTATTTAAACCCCAGATGCGTGAGTCATCAATGCGCTAACATCGAGACCTAGGTGTGAGGCTAATCCAAGATAAATATCATTGTGAATGAAGGGGGAGTTGAGGACCGGACGTGCTGGGAAAAGGGAAATCCCGTGTCGGAGGCTGGAGCGACCGGATTAAGGAGCGTGAATGAACACGATCCACAACAGCCATCTCTCTGCTATCAAATGAGTGGGGTCTCAAAATATGCTTGCATGCTTCGAGACAATACAGTCATCGACGAATTCACGCACATCGTCTTCAGCGTTTGGAACTGCTTGTCCACTAAGGCGTGCTGCTGCATTAACCGGAATAAGTGGCAGTCGGATGGGGACACGTGTGGAAGAACTTCCTATCCCAAGTTCGCGAGGGCCTTCTGAGTCGCGCGAGCAATGTGATGTGGTCGAGCGTTTTCATGCAGCAGCAGCAGCAGTATGACTTGCCTGCTTCCTTGCCCAATAAATGGTCTTTTCTGATCAAGTTCTTAGCTCAGTTTGTTCAATTGTCCGCTGTGGCATTCTGCAGTCATCGTCTGACGACCACTTTCCAGAAGTTCGTAATAAAGTGCAGTCTTCATGTCCCACTGGATACACAGAAGAACCCGTTTCTTTAAGTGGATGTTCTGTTTCAGCGTCTATGTACAGGGTTACTCGGGATCTACCCACTATTTTATTACGTTTGAGATTCTCGCAGAAATATACCTTTCATCAGCTCTCACCACTTTCCACAAGAAGTCTTTTTTTGTAGCCGACGGGAAAGTAGTGAAAGGCAAGCGTTAATGCATTGACCTAAGTCGTGTTCGGTCAACACATGCGGGACACACCTTCCAAGTTTTTTGATTTCTTGTCATTTGGTGCAAACGCTTGGCAATAGATGTTTGGGGACTCCTAAGTGAACTGCAAGTTCTTGTTGCGTTTGCGTCAAGTCTGCATCCAGTTGAGCCTGCAATGCCGTATCTTCAAACTCGAGTCTGCTGTTCGGGGCGTGGCTGGTCACTAAGAGTGTTTGTCCCAATAATTACACACATAAGGGACACTAAGACCGAAATCTACACTTATAAAACATTTGTATCAATAATTACACGTTTCGGAAGACACAACGTTGGTACCAAGAACAATGCAAATTTATTTCTATGCTCTAGAAGCATTTTTCCTTGATGGAATTCGTGCGAAACGCAGTGTCAAATGTACTGTTTATCAGTTGCCATCGCATGCTCTGCTGTTCGTAGAGGTTATGTAACTCACGTAGACCCGTCGTTTGGTCTTGTGAAGCCTTGCGTCCAATCCTTTCGAAACCACAAAAACTGCGAATATATATATATTTAACTTTAAAACTTCTGTACAAATTAACTCTTTCAACTCATATTTGCTGGATTCTTGAGCGTGAAAGCTATCTCCACGGTGCGATTTGTGTTGTCTCAAGTCAGAACAAAATTTAAATTTCCGTTGCCAGCCGTCTTATTTGAGTCCACGGCCCCTAAGTGTGCTGGGTTGTTTGTAAGTCTTCCCCAGGGAAACCTGTCGTCGCTGCATCAACAAATCTAAACGACTACAATACTCTTAAGTCATGAAGCACTAACCTAACTTGTTATTGTAGAACCGTCAATTTTTGTCAACAAACTTACCACTTTGGTTTTATCTGTCTGTGTGTATGTTGTTCTCCTTTATAACCCTGCTCTATTCGTCCCTCGTAGCTGATATTTTTCATCGGCAACATGAATGCCATCGCACCGGCCGTCTCCGTCTTCTTCCTGCTCGCCTACGCCTCTGTCAACCTCGCCTGTGCCCTTTTAGACACTGCGTCTCCCGCCAACTTTAGGCAAGGTTCCATCTTCTGACCTTGTTTACGTTTTGTGTTATGTTTTACAAGATAATTCTGAGTAGAGTAACTTCTGTGACCCCGTACTCTTTTAGATTTCGAGTAGTCTTCCACCACTACGGCTTGCTTTAGAATTCAGCTCACTAGTTATTGAAAAGTTTTCAGCTATTTTAGCATCCGAAAACTTGTCTTTAGTTTCGGCTGTTGCCCTTATTAATATGGGGCCAATTGAATTGAATCACACCGAAGTCCTTTTATTAATCAATGGCCCCAATCACGACCCACAACGCTCTCAATGCCTCCATCTGTTACCTTTCTTGAAGGCCAACTTTTAAGTCGTTTAATTGGGTGACTGCACTTTTGGGGATGCTCGGGTGCCTGGCGATGTGCATCCTCATCCAGCCCCTCTACACCCTCGGAGCCGTCGCTCTCCTCGCGACTCTCGTCTGCTGTCTGCACCGCCGCCGGATGACCGTCTCCTGGGGCCACATCGGACAGGCCCTCATCTTCCACCAGGTGCGTACGTTGCATCCGCTCGCACAGCTTTTACCTGTCACATATTCAACAAACTAGGGGCTGATTGGACGTTCACTTCCACCAATCTGTGCAGTCACCGCTGTTCTGCGTCCCCAAACCTTTACGATAGTCGTAGATAGCAGTGGAATGGATCACCAAATTGAAGTCGTCGTTTGCATTACATTCGAGGCAATGTAAGAAGTACACTGAAATTTTGGGCCTGTTTAAAGTAACATCTCGAGATCCCATCCAAGCCTAACGTACAAAAAAGCGTTTTTCAACATTGCTATTTCCCCGTCGTGTTCAGCATACTTCGTGATTAATGATGCATTTTTGCCGACTAAGGGTTGGGCCTTGTGTCTCAGTACAACCTTGTTAAGTTGCCTGATTCTATGCGCTAAATTTATGAGCCTATTCATCATTATGTTAATGCTGCCCTTTAAATGGACCGATGTGGTGCACACCGGTCCTCTGAAGCCACATAAACACACCCATTATTATCACGCCACTGGTTGAATCTATGTGAGGTCTTCACCTTCCCTCTCTACCTGCCAACCGTGATGCCAGCCACCACGTCACGCTCAATGGAAATCGGTTCTTAAGTATCGTGCGGCCTTTTATCATAATTGCTTGTCTACTTTTCTTCGGTTGACTTGTTTTTTTTGTTTATCGCCAACACACCGGAATGGTTGCCCCATATCGATTCACACTCAAAGCGAACACGCTCCTGCCCCCTTTTTTGACCTTGTCACTTGGTCGCTGAACCTAAACAATATTTACATTACATGAATTAGCTTTGAAGTGAAATGTGAATGTTAAAATAGGACCACAGGACAACTGTCACTTACCTGACTATTGCCTATTACCAGACGGTTACCGCCCTAAATCCTATCCAATAAACTCCATGCTAAACAAACTACTTTTTAGGGCAGCACTCCTGTCGCTTTGCTATCTGTATCCAACGCATAACACATTCGCGTACCGGTATATTTCGTTATAATATTTCATTTTTATAATAAATCAGGCTTTTAGTGCCGAATACTCTGCACCTTCGATGCTGTTTTTACCCTCACTCACTCGCTAAACACATGCCTCATGCCCAACCAATTGATTCCCCACTCAAAAAACCTACTGGACGATGGGAGAAAGATTTAATCCGTCTTTCTTTTAGGCTTTTGAGGAACTCATAGGAAAAAGTGGTTTTGGAAGGGTTCAGGGCTTGAGCTACGCATTAAACTCTTCGTCTGGTGTTAGCCTGCACGCTACGCTATTTCGGCATTGCGATGTCTGTGCGTCACATTCTGGTAGCAAAGATACATGAATTGGCAAAAGCCTTCCTTTGTTGATGACACCAGCGCTTTACGAAAAAAATTGTCACCTGTGTTGGTTTCGGGTAAACAGCCTTTCCTTGTGCTTCCGAGGGTTTCCTTTTAGCCTTGGCTTTTCGCCATGCAGCAATTGTTTTGGTTCTGCTACTGAACACGCGCTCCCTCCCTGACAAGGGCTGTGTTTTTACCAAAAAATGATCACGACAACTAGTCCTGCTTGTGCACGCACGACCCAACTCTCGCGCCCTACTCCGCTGCCAACGTGCTGCGCTCCTGAGGCTGGCGTTGTATTGACCGCGCTTCCCCCCTCCCCATTGGGCGTACTTAAGCTGGCTATTTTCGAAGTCACGACTGCGTGTGATGCTACGTGGCACTAGTCTGCCGCTCTTAAGGCGGTGCATCATAATCTTGGTGCACTTTATGTGAGTGATGCTTTAAAGGGCATCTGCTATTCCAACTTATACTTGGCACGAGGCCACGCAGTGGCAACCACGCGCACACTCCAATCCGATGCCATCCGGCCGCGTAATACGCAATTCACCATAATTTCCTCAACTCCTTTTTTCGGACACGCCTCACCACGAGGGTTCCTTTAGTGCTACAAATTGCAAAGGCTCCGAGTGGGCGTTATTGGTTCTCATTCGCGTGTCTCAGTAGTTGCATTCTTCAAGCTATTAATTTCTGATCAGCATTTAGGTTTCTGAATGATGCCAAATGATGTGGATGAACGCTGTGCAAACAGAGTGACATTTAGGTCTTTCTGACACTGCTGTGGTATCAGCTAATGCACCGGCGGTTTTCTAAAACTAAGAATTGGGCTCTATTTTTTATTGTCAGACACGTGCCTAACGCTTTGGGAAGTTGTCGAAAGTAGCTGAATGACGTCAACAGACTTTAATCGAATTATTTTTTTCAAGTACTGAACCTTTCTGTTAGATATCTTCGAGCCAATCTATTGATCGCCGAACCTCTTTTGAACAGATTTACTTAACTTCTGAAGTTGGTGCTACCAAAGTTTATCGTGATCTATCCACTTAACTTACCAGGCACTACGTCTCTTGCACGTTATTTAAGGTAATCACACACATTGAAGAAGCTTTACCCACTTCAACCATCAGAATCTTCGATCTCCCTTCGATTAATTGACGATGGTGTTATAGACTTTAAACTGGAACCCTCACTTTGTGGAAAAACACACAAGTGCGCTGCATAGTCCAATAACCACTTAAATCTGCGCTTAATTAAATTCCAACGGCTTTTTTCACTATGGGATTTATGTCCTGTTTCAGTTAGAGTCCTAATTGAATACACCTTACTTATCAGATATGTTGTCGACAGCGTGGTTACAAGGTCTAAGTGAGTCTTTGGAGTTCTCGTGAAGACGTTGCGCGTTGGTTATCGTGTTGACAGGGCAAAATTTCAATTCAGGTGCGAAAATACCTCCTCTTGTTGGATGCCTCGAAGGAACACGTCAAGTATTGGCGACCGCAGATCCTCCTGCTCGTTGCAAGTCCCCGGTCGGCCGCTTCTCTTGTGCACTTCATGAATTCGGTGAAGAAGGGTGGCCTCTACGTTCTGGGCCATGTCATCTCGTCAACGCAGTCCGAACAAACTCACCTCGACACTGATGATCCCTGCATCATCGCACAAAAGTGAGTTTTTTTCCTGCTTCTTAAAGTTCACTCATTTGCGATGTGTTTGCTTCGATGTGTTTAGTAGATTAGCCACAACCGAAGCACCTTTTACTGGTTCTAAATTTTAACAACTCTAAGTTTACTTTGTCTGCGTTTTCAGTTTTTAGGTTGCCATTATAATCACGTTTTTGAAACAAGGAAACACGTCGTCTTTAACAATCTTGCATAATTTCTGGTCTGTTTCACTGTTTTTATCTTAAATCAATTGACTTTTCGTTCGTCGAATTTCGCCCAATCACTTTTGAGTGAGTTGTCAAATTTTCTGGTACAATTTTGCGATTAATAGGGCACTTTTGAGAGAAGGCATAGTATATATCTAGCTGTCCTACACACTTAACCACATCCAACAACCACACGCATGCGCCTCAACATCCTACAAACCTTGCACTACAGCTAGGGAAAGATATTTACAATCTGTGCTTAATCTCTCGAAATTCGGCTGGTCTTTTAAAATGATCGGTAGTTGTTGACCATGTATGTAGAATTACCATAGAGTTTTCCGAATTCGCTGGTTCTATTTCTCATGTCTTTTCACTCGAACAATCGCAGTAACGACGCGTCGAAGTCAATAGCCGTTTGGAAATGGCATAATCTTGTTTTGAATTAACTTGACCTGGTCTTTACCATAGACACCTAGGCGTTTGCGAAATCACTAAATCCATAACGATAACCGCTTTCGAGGTGTTGTGTAAGTTTTAAGGGTAATTCCCATGACAGTTCTCTATCCTTGCATGTGGATATTTTACTTAACCCCTTAATTACTGTAACAGAAGCATGAAGTTTTTGAATGACTTCCTGCCAGTGGGGTTCTTGACAAGTTTTTGAATTTTCAACTGCGTGCCACTTTATAATCAGCTATCGATGTCTACTTTTCGCAAGTTTTGGACTCTTTAAATCAGATCGGGAAGTCTTTTTTAGGTCAAATCAGAATTTCAATGCGTCCAGTCACTCTTCACAAACCTTGCCAACTTAGGCCGCGCGTTGTCATGACGTATACCATAGTGGGGACCGTCAGTTCGCGCCTACGGTGGTAACCTGGTGACAATCATCGGATCATTACATTCGTAATAACTGCAACGTCACGCCAATTCGCGTGCATGTTAACCATTAATGCTCTTCGTCTAACTGCTTAGGAATTTGTTGAGTCATCATCACCTTTGGTTGTATTCCTTGTGCCGTAACTTTCCGCATTAGCGTCTCACAGATGTTTTGGGCGTTTATTTATGCTCCTGCATTATGTATTATCATAAACACAGCACTATGTCACGTGTCTCGACGGTTTTTTAAACGGCGTTTCGAGGATTGAACTAAGTACTTTTGTATTGGTTCGTCCAAAAGACTACCCACCTCGATTTCTCCTGCGTTAAATCATTGCCTCACTTCCTGACTGACGCCAACCCTTAACCAAAAGCCATAATTGCTGGTTTTATTTAGGTGAGTACTGGTGTACGTCGTTACACGCAATATTGGTCCATCGTAACCATGGTAGGCATCAGAGGTTTGAAACAGGCGTACTTGTTAGCGCCATCATATTGTTAACAATATAACTGGGTTCTTGTCACACTTGTACGTAGACTGCTTTTACCTTTGTTTTGTAGATGTAAATTAAGCTTACGCAATTGACTGTTTATTAAGTCACGCAATCTTGCGTTGTCCGCTACGCAGGTCGTGGTTACAAATAGGGTGCATTTACCAAGCAAACTAGTGTCTCATTAAATCACTTATAGAGCAAGGAACTACTTTCATTCTAGTTCAGATGAATAAATGCCATTTATTGACCAAAGTCGTATTTGACCTTACTGCAGCGCTTTTGAGTTCAGCCGAAGTAAATATCAGTTTAATCGACTCGTCTCACATTAGTACCACTATAAATTTCACGTGGTCAACCAGCATATTTTTCGAAACTCTTAGGATGGGGGGTCAATATGTTAACACTGGGCTGATGTTGGTAGTTACGCAGACTCGAAATTGATTTCTCATCATAACCTCACTCGCGTTAGATACCCACTAGTGCCACGGTGCATGCACGAGTATCGAAGGGGCTGACGTAAAGCCTCCTCATCATCGCATGTGTTTGAAGCGTTAACTAAGTTCGTTGTTTCATGAATTTGCCGTGGATACGAGATTTTCGTTGGGCTTTTCTCCACTAACACCCTTGAGGCCACGATTACCATGGGGGTTACGTTAATTTCATCCCTGCTAGCGTAATACCAAACCTGATATTGTTGAATTCGAGATCAAAAATACTTGTTTTTATCAAAAACAGAGTTGGTTTTCTTAGCTATGTTTTTTCTTTGCTCGTGGTGTGGACGTAGCCCGCACATCATCCCCTAGCGAATCATTGGTGTCCCAACATCCATCAAACACTGCCTCACTCACTCTTTTGACTTAAGAAACCTGGTGAGCTACGTCAAATGCTTGAAAGTGAAGGCCTTTGTCGAGGTGACGCTCAGTGAGGACATCCGACTCGCCCTTGTCCACTTGGTGCGGATCTCCGGTCTCGGAGCCATGAAACCAAACACTGTCTGCCTCGGTTTCTATGATGATGCCGAGCCCATCGTGAGTCGGTCATTTTATCGATCCAACTCGCATAAATACACGCACCAGAGATCGCGCAGTTGTGACAACGAGATTCTTCGTTGGACACTCCACCAATGCCCTTGAGACACCGATTAATACGTGGTTGCTTTCTCCCTGTTCACCTTCACGTTAAAGGAGTTCATTTTTGTTTCAAATTACTTAGCCTCAAATTGTCAAAAGCCCATCTTGTGATCTGTGGCCTCGTAGAGTGCGAACTTAAATTCCGGTCACCAATTTTTCCCACACATATAATTTAACCCACTATTTTTTTAATGCACACCTTTTATTGACGTTGCTTTTAGGCTCGCAAAACAGGCTAAATCACATCTCCTGCCCAATCTCTGTGGGTTTATAACTGGGTCGTGCCTTCTTGTTTGGATTTGTAGTGATATGCACAGGAATGCCTCCCTGGCAGGCTTGTAAATTGAGCTTAAATCATGGCCGTTCGTGGCATTTTATTGGCATATTTTCACGTGTTTTTGTTGTCGTCGTTGTCATTAAGTGTCAAAAGCTGGAACCAACGAAGGCCCTTTTTGAACGGACCACATGGTGCCAAGTTGTGCCGTGTTAGCGGACGGTAGCAAACCGCTTTTGGTTGCGCTTTCATTAACATGCTTAACACTATTAGTTGCCATTTCTTAATAATAGGATACGTTTGCAAAGTTCCGTCTTCGAAACCAATCAAGGGCCCATGGCAAATTGCAGTCCCCGCAGACACCATGTCCAAATTCACCAGGCGATCAAGTAAATCTTGTATCCATCGACAATAACCATTCAGCCGTCAACACGTGTAAGTATCTTTCGCTGTGGAATACAGACTGTAATTTCTCCTTATTTACGTACTTGCTTAGTGAGTTTATACTCAATTCAAGCTACTTCTGCTGAATTTGTGGTGACACGCAGGGTAAATGCGTTTGTCGACGTTATAATCTCCGATAACCCCAACTTTAATCCATCTCTGAGCTTAAAGACCGGCATGGTGGCCTCGTCAGATGTTTAAATTGTGAGCTAAAGGACCACTAAAAGCTTAACCGCGTAGACAATCTCATTCCAGATGTCTCACTTCTTAGTTTAAGTGTTTTTTTCTCGTTCGTGCATCATTAGTCCGTTTTTCGTCCGTGTGCAGCTACTGTCTCAAAGTCTAGCGAATTGGCCAGATTTCTAAGCGATGTAGTTTTTTTTGTTAACTTTCTTTAGTTATGTTGAATAAAACTAGCAGTTGGTACACACAGTTAAGAAAAACGCTGTAATTATGGTGCATTAATCCACTCCATAACGATTTGCCTGTCCAGGCAACGAGGATTTCTCCCTGTCTCTGCCTCAACCAAGAAGTTCATACACTCCCCTCCAACAAGGCGACTCAACTCAAAGACGCATTTCGCCTGTTGAATATGTTGCATTCTTACAGGACCTGATCAAAATGAAGGTTAGTCTATCACCTATTTCCAGCGTGACTGCGTGCAGGGGTATCGTATCACCGAAAATTGCATCAAACTAGTCAAAATATTTTATTTCAACTCAAAGAAATAGATTTTCGGTAGATCCACTGCAGTGTCATCTAAAACGTAGCTTCATAGGTATTGAAGCAGAGCAGTTGTGATAGGCAGGGCATTTTTGATAACGGCGTCGTTGAGGTGTTAACTGGCAAAGCCAACTCGATAATCGATGGGAGTGGTGGATCGCACGCATCGACGTAGTTGTAAAAGTCAATTTGTGGACACGATAAGGTGTCGAGAACATAGCCCAAGG
>UXSR01000818.1:0-16969 GCA_900604375.1 Mesocestoides corti
GATCCTTGAGAGTGACTTCAATGCGAAAGATGGTGCTGAATGTACTTAAGTCTTGTAATCCTGTGACATTTGATGACGTGGTGACCACTTAAAGTGCACAGCTGTATTGCTTCCATCCCGACTTTAATTAAAATTTAACAATAAATGATGTGTAGTCGGATTAGAGTCGTATCATCACTGGTTCACATCACAAGTGATTACTATCCATGATACGCTTAAAATTTGGTAGGTTTTCAAATACCTCTCAACACTAATAGCATGAGCGTTTTGTTCCACCAGTCTAAAGTGTTGTCTAGTTTTCAAAAATACTTCAACGGTCGCTTGGTGCTGTCCACATCCTAAATCATATAAATAAATGTGAATACGACGAGTGCTTTGGTCTCATTTGCAGACATTTGTTTTTACGCTTCTGGTCATGACGATATTTTGCCCCTTGGGAGTAGAAAACACAGATTTTGCCTCAAGTAGTATGAGCAGAATTGCTCGGCTTGGCTGGAGACCGTTGCGTCAGCAAACTGACAAATGGTTGGGACTTATCATAAGAGACATCTAGGCAGGTTTATAATGGCGCAGAATGTTTGTGAAGCATTCTCCTTTGTCAATTGCCTGAATGACGTCTTTGAAACACTTAAGTTTTATCTATGGTAATTCCATTAAATAAGAATTAAATGCGTTTAAAAACGACATATTTTTATTGTACATTTTCTCCTTAAATTCTAAAATTGCCAAGCATGACTTATTAGAATCAAATCGGTCATTCACATAATTATTAGCTATCCTGTTTTTACTGCATAGTTTTCTTTGTTTGTCCTCATGAGATATACAAAGGTAATTATCGCAGTTACTCGGATTTATATACGTCATGTTAGCTAATAATCTTCCAGTGGCCTAATTAAGGGTAAAAGAAATGAAAGCTGAACGTAAGGCATTGTCCATTTAAATACATCTGTCAACACTCAAAAATATTTATTTGATTATTAATTTGCTTTTGAAGCAATTACAATTAGCTGTTTGGTTCAAGTTCAATTATAACACGACACACTCTTCAATTAACGGACCAATGAGGGAGCTCATGTGAAAGAAGGATCGACTGTTTACGTCAAATTTTGATTTACGTGCTCCAGAAATCGGTGCAGTTGTAGTGAAACCAACATTTATCACTTTCGATTGTAATAAATGAATGTTTTGTAATTTTAGCGATTTTCCCTTCAATAAACTATTTCATTTCGATTCAATATGAACTTTTTTGCAGGAGTAAAGCAAAAATAGTTGCTAAAATTTGTCTCAAACCACTAAATTAAGAGATCATCTCTTGATCAAAAGCAATTTGTGTGCAGAAAATGTGCATTTAATTACGAAGTTGAGGAACATAAATAGATTATCCCGTAACCAAAACACATTCTCTAGCAAAAAACCACTGCACAAAGCCTTAGTTTAACAAAAGCCCCACATACCCTGTACAGGACAAGCACAGGACCTTAGCTTGGTGAGCTTTAGCGTATTAGCCAAAGGGACAGCAAAATGCCAAAAGAAATGGCCTTGACCGGGGTCGATTAGATGGACTAAAGGGCACTAGTGCACGTAAATGCAGCCAGTGTGAAGCAGAATGGTTACTCCATGAGGTGGTATAACCTTTAAGGTGATGTTGTCAAAACAATTGCGTGAAATAAGGAAATATGCAAATATAAAGCCTTAGTGATTGTGATTTCAGAAAGACAATTGTCTCAGGACAACAGTGAGGCAAATTGATGAAAGTCAGTATGTTTAAGTAGACTCCTTTAACAAGAAAAATCAGTTTTTTGGCCTTTATCAAAGTTTATCTTAACTACGACATTAGGTCTTTGTTTGGTTGGTTTTGCGACTGCAGTAATTTGAAAAAAAAAGGTTGTTTCCAGAAAAAATTTCATTATGTAAGAACACATTGAAAGAACTGTTTAAAAAAGTCACAATGTGGCCTTACTTGCCATTATTGTAACTTACGTAGTCCGCATTGACGGGTAAATATGCATAATAATTAGAGCTATCACTTTATCGTAAAAATAGAGTAAACTAAGTAACCTTGAAAAATTAACTCACAAAAAGCCCATAAAGTTAAAATTCGGATTCATGCTTGTACACAATTATGCCAGCCGTATCGCCGTATAGGCTTCAGTAAATTCATTTCTACTTCCTGCATGTGCGCCCCATAGACGGCATGACCAATCCCCAAGTGTCTCTTCGACCGTGGATAACTTAGTTTGTGGCTAATATTAGTGTTGTCTACAGTAGTCTGCAACAATAACTGGACTTATCAGTGTGAGTTACTGTACTGACAAGTTCACTTTTCAGAGCTATTTGCCACTAAGTGGTAGTTGGTGGCAAAAGAATTTAACACAAATCCGTATGCCAAGTTGTACCAAACAATGAAAAAGTCAAGCAAGAGAGATCTACTGTATTTTCTGCAGTGAATACTTCCCCATGACCAAACTACCCAAAACGTTTCTGCTTGATCACATTGCTGTTTCCGTAAATTTTTGTGACAGTTAAAAACATTGAAAAGAAATTAATACGCACAGACCAAGTGATCTGCCAGCGTTAGGTTAAATTGTCAAATCGGTTATCCACATAATTGCAAAGGACAATTTGAAAACCCACAAAAATGGTCACAATGCATAAAATTTATTTCATCGAGGGGCAGTAATCTCATCACATTAACTTCTTGTAATTAATACGCAAGTACTTAATAAATATTAATTCAAAAGCTATGCCTTATCACGCACTTGCTTTTCTATAAGAATATTGACTTAAATACGTAGATGTCAAAAAGCGAACAACAACAACAACAGTCATTAGTTTCTTTTCATTGTTGTAGTTGTTAGCAGGTATAAAGTGTGGGATATTATCAATATCGTAGATCGCTTTATGAATACGCAATGAACTTACAAGGTATTGCTGCTTATATGCTATTGCAGTAACTACAAAGTGCTATATTTTAAAATAGTCTTGCCAATGTTCAGGAAAATATACATGCATGTATTAATTTCCATGATATAACCTCTTGGTCTTCCCTTCTGGTTGCTTAATTGTCGCTATTTATATTTAGGCAATCATATGATATTTGCACGGTTATTGTCCAGGCCGTTAATCCATATTTTTACGCTCCTAAAGCGAACCTTAACACTACTCATAATATACCAAGAAATAAATAAACGTGTAAGCAATGTTTAGCGTATTAAGCAAGTTCCGAAATCATCACATGAATATTGGTAAAGAAAATGTTCCTAAATATTTTTTTACGGCATTGCAAATCCAATAGCTTTTACTTTACAATTCAGCCAACTGTTTGTCATTAGGTTAATTTTATGACAAATCTTATGCTAGCTCACAACTAATAATGTCTTATTAAATCAGAAAAGGCAAAATAATTACGGGTACTGTCTAATAAATACATCTGTGATAGTCACAATGTCTGGCAATCTTAGGGCATTTTTTTCAAAGACTGATAGAGTGATAGGTGTGTAACGATATACTCGTGGTGAAGATGTCAAATTACCCAGAGATCTCAACTCGTCCAAATTCCAAATTCCTGAAACCTTCTTGATTATGTTCCAGCTCTTGATCCAACATTTATTTGGCGCTTGTTACCCCCAATGTTCACACAAGCACATAATAAAAAAAACGTGCTCTGCAAAAATAGGACCTGAACAAGAAAAAAGCAGTGCCTTCTCTCACGCATTGTCCACAACGTCACCGTACGTTTATCAACCCCTATTTATAGGATGAACAACGCAAGTGCAATTATATCCACTGTTTGATTTGTTGAGTCACATGAATGATGCATAACGTAATTTGTATAGATCGTTCAGTAAATTTATTCAATGTAATGATGGAGACCAATGCATTCAATCTTGGAACCACTGTATATCGTTTTCTATGCCCTTGCACCAACTTTAGGTAACATACAAACGCCGTCATGAAGGATTCTTGCAGGTTTTGAGGCAATAAAGTCATAAACACATTTTTGAACATCGTCCAGCGTTTTGAACTGTTCATCCACTAAGACGTGCTGCTCCATTGACTAGAACGAATGGTAGTCGGATGGGACTAAGCCTGTACGTTTGTGCTGAGTCTATATCCAGTAGAGCTTTCAACTCCGCATCTTCAAACCTGGGGCTATTCGGGTCGCAGCTGGTCACTGAAACCCGAACCACCACTTCAAAAAGGTCCGTGTCAACAATCACACTTTTCATGAGACACATCATTAGTACCAAGAACACAAATAACTGATTCTCGTACTCTAGACGCATTTTTTTCTTGCTGGAATTCGCATAAAATGCAGTCCTGGATGTGTTTTTCATCAATTGCCCCCACAAGCTCTGTTATTGTAGAAAATTATGCAACTCACGTGGACTTTGAATTCAGTGTTGTTAAATTACGCAAAGGACAGCAAAAATATTTCAATTCTAAATATAATATTGAGCTCGAAGAATAAAATCGGTGAAAACTAAGTCTTGAACACAAGAAATTGACATGCTATTGATAAGCATGCATTTGCGTTTAAATCCATCTATGTTATCCATTGTGCTCTTGGTTGTCCTAGCCTTGGCATCATAACACAACTCAAATAAAATTTCTCCTCTTATTGGCCCTTTAGAAAGTTTATGCGGATTAAAAAATATCCTGTCTGGTGAGCGTATTATTTGTAGTGAAAAAAGAGTCAACGGTCCTTCAATATTTACAAGCCGGCTTTCCGACAAAGCAGCCAGAGCCATAAACTCGTTAAGTAAAAATGCTCCCACTAGCGCCCTGCCGGAATTCAGGCATAACGTTTCTAAAACATAAATTAAAATCTATAACGACCACAGGACAATTTTCTTTAAAACAGTGCATCAGCTTGCAGTTTACTTACGATTAAACATGTTACCACTTTGGATAAAGAAGTTCATTGAAATTTCATAGATACCTTCAAACTGTCGTTTGCACCTGTAGTTGGTACTAGAAACAAGTTTTATCCAATTTCGGATAGTTATTTCTGGATAACTCTCTAAAATAAGATTAGGAAGGAAAATTCTAAATTTTTTGCCTTGGCCTTCAACACAGGTGTTGGCAACACCAACTTCCTTACGAATAATATTATCAAGGAAACTTAAGTATCCCATGTCGAAAAAATGTCCAAAAACAAAAATAATAAAGCGAATTATTTTTAGTGTTCTGAGTAAGAAAGAGCAAAAATTTTTAAATATTCAAACTACATGCAAGTCCCAAATATCTTCTAAATCACAAATTTGCATTTCAGGAACAGGAGAACGACCACAAGTGATTACACGAAATTAACGGTACTCACTTTCATCGTGAATGACAGTTTATTTCAGTTAAGCATATACACGGCATAATTATTTTGCAAACCACAAATATAGTGTGGAAATAGGAATTCCTTGATATCACGGATAGCCGTTAACGTGGTGGGTTAAACAAATTTGCTTTCTAATTTGCACGTAGAAGTAACCTTTAAGTAAAAACCAGTTTCGGCACGTTCGAGATGTGCAGGACAATTCTTTGCACTTCCAAGAAACCCAAAGTCTTCAAGTTAAACAGGTTATCTCATTAAAGGCCCACAACTCACTCTGGTATATTCTCGATTGTCCAGAATTTTACGAGAGAGCTGTAAATTTGTTAAGATTGTGAATTTTAATCCATGATTTGTTGCTGGCGGTTGCTTAGACAAAATTTTTATAAAAAATTGCTTTTATTAAATAGATAAAAGCTCCGTAGGGCAAACTGTGTTTTCGAGCAAGGCCATACCTAGTTTATACTGTTCACGTTTTTTAACACCTATATTTGATACTAGACCTTTTAAGTAGTGACAACAAACGGCACTTGACTTGACATAAATTAGAGTTTTTAATCAACTAAACCTGCTCAATTACCACCCTGCGCAAAAATGCAAACCGTGGCTTCAGAGGTCCAGGCCGTCTTCTTTTTCACTTCAAAAAAATCTTGTCTAGACTGCTTAAACGTGTGCGTGTCTTTTGCCACGACGCTGGTGAATGCATGATGAAATTTAGAATGGAACATCGCTTTTATGACATATTTAACATTGCTTTGGAAAATTGCAAAAATTTAAACTAAAAGAATATTTGGAGACACGAGGCAATAAGACATGCTTGATTAACTTTGTTAAAATTCAGATCTCACATGCCTGTTTATCAACAAGAATGTGCCTAGCAAGAGGTGAATTTATAAAAAGAGTTCCATCTTCCGTAAAACATTTACATTTGTTTCTAAAAAACTAATTTCTGTCAATTTCAATCAAGCTAATCTGAATGTTTGACACCCCAAATTAATATTAACAGTTTTAATGCACCAAATTAAATATTGAGAAGTATGACACGTTGTAAAATTTTCGTGCTTTAACCTTTTCGCTTATCTGTACAATAGACTGTGAGTAATGTGGCAATCAATCGCATTTACTAAGTGCGTAAATGGAACAAAAAACGAATTTTATTTCGTTGTTTTCATTACATCCACGAGTTGTTCACAGTCCCTTGTCGCAGGATGAGTGAAAATTATCCTGGGATTTGAGGATTTTACCGTTGAGGGGGCTCAACTGCTCAACAATTACAACAATGAGGCCGAAAAACCCTGGGATAGGTAAAGTTGCTGATGCTCGAATCTGTAGGTGACAAGGAAAGTGAAAAAGCAGACCTAAAGTCACATACAGGGCAACAAAACTTGACACTCTCCGAAGTGTCTCGGCCGGGTTTTATACAATTCGAATCGGTGTGACAGGAAGTATCAGATAATTGACATTTCCAAAAGTGCGGTGAACAATCAAGAGGAACACAGTAAACAGAAGCGTTAGTTTCATTTGCTAAAGGTTGTTTGGATGGGTAACTGGCTGGGTTAATGTGGGTCCCCTCTTCTTCCCAGCCTATGTGCTGACCGCGTGCCGATGCCACGCCCGTACGAGTAGCCCTGGAGAGAACCTGTTGGTAGTCTTGGCTACACTTTTGATTTTGGTGAGGTCGGTGAAGTTCATGCATCGCATGGTCCTCTTTGTCTGTTTTTTGGCAAAATTGCGGACGTGTGAGACTGTCACCAGAAAAGCTAGGCCTCACTAGGCCTCGAACATTTTGAACAAGACGTCCATTAAGTCTGTTTCTGGTTGCTGAGGATTGCCGTAGGCTTGGATTACCGATATCTTGTTTCTCCTTAACCAAGTGCTCACGTCGTCTGCCTGTGCGCCGACACGTAAATGAAGGCATAAGCCAAAGCTTTCTATGGTACGAACAAGCGTTTGCTCGTTGTATCAGTCGTGGTCTTATTCGACGACGAATGAGGTGAATAAAATGCCGCTTTCGTTTGAATTGAGAGTACACCATGTCTCGAAAATGACGACTATGAGCACACAATATGAGGAAATTAACCAGGGTTTTACTGAGTGTGCACGTGTTCTTTACTGTGCTCAAAACAGATTGCTTTTCACCACTTCTCTGTACTTCTGACAAAAATTTATACATGTCACCTGTGCTGGATTGAGGAGCTGTTGAATTCACTTGAGTTGCCTCAATACTCCCCATTATTTTCCACCAAGGAATTTGAATAAGCAAATCAAGGCACTGGGCTGAATCAAGTACAAGAAAAGACAAAGCTAGGCTCAGTATTGTCAAAGTTATATGGTTATATGCTTTCTTCTGACCGACTATGGACGGCTGAAAACTAGAAGTCGAGGTCACGTCGAGGCCCTCATTCACCGGTGCTAGCAGTGGCTGTGACTTTTTTGGGCCATTCTGGTTTTTTTGAGAAAGTTTTTCGTCAGTTTCTATTTGATGTGAAGCTTTGCTGGGAAAATGTTGGTGATTACAACATAAAGAAACGGTCGATGTAGACTCATTACACCTCTGAATGTCTCTCAGCTTTACTATCAATGAAACCGAAAATATGAAGACTAGTGTCAGAGGAACAACGAACATCAAAATTTCCAGGATCAGTTGGTGATTGTGAAATGGTAGAGAGGTAACCAAAAGGCTGAAAAACCAGCACAACGCAAAAGCGATCAAGAGATTTGTTTGTTTCTGGATAAAAATCCAAAGAGACCGATCGAGGCGACTTCGCGTTGGGTTCACGTACATTGATATGCATCGATGAGCGATCATTATGACGATGTACCAATTGCTTACACAAACCGTGGTCACAGCAAATACCCTTAGTACGTTCGATACATAATACAAAAGTGATTTGCGAGAGAGGTATTCTGTGATCAAGGCCATAAACAGATAGAATAGAATAACATCAGTCCAAATTTGATTGAGCAAATAGAAGACACAAACGAGACCATCTGAGAGAAGAATGAGTTTAATGTGCAGAACTCCGATTGTTGCTCTTCTCCGAAGAATACAAAAGGCAAAAAAGTTGAGGAGTAAACCAATAACACCAAAAGTGTACGTAAGGCCATTGAGTAGTCGATGTGAATTTGAAAATATCTGATCGTTTTCAGTTCCTGTGGTGTTGAAAAATAAACCCGAAATTTCCTCGGTTAGGTCACCTGAAGTATAATTATTGTCCCTCATTCCGGTACAATACAATCTATATATGTCTCTGTTACCTAGATTAATCCAACGCAAGTATCACATTTCTAAAGTACGCGCAGGAGCTAAGTTGGATGCAGGGAAGGCCATGCGCATGGTTGGAAGGCCCACGGCAGCCAATAATACGGGAATAAGCAAAAGTAGCAACCAATTAACTGCAAGATTGCCAACCACCTTGACCTTGTTCCAAATCGAACTCGCAATAACCAATAAAATGGAGCCACAGTAAAACACCAGTAAGTCTATAAACATGGCGAATACCTAAAATGTTTATTCTGAATTCAGGTTCAAATGACTGAGGCATCCTTAACCATGCAATCACGATTAAGTGGCGAATAATTTTAAGCTGAAGTTTCGACCTAGTCGTTGGATTTTGCATGACGTCGATGGCCTATCCTTAAGCTATTTATATGCATCAAACGAATCAGTGTTTTTAACATACAAAATGTATACAACTCACATCTGGTCTTTCCTGCTTGACTGCTTAATGATGTAAACAAGACTAAAGTTCAGCGGCAGGCATGTGGAGACGGTGAACCCACAGCATCACCGGATGCATTTCAGTTTAGCTTTCATTGAGATCTATTAAACGGGCCAAGTGAAGCTTACTTCTTACACAACGTACCAGGTTAAGTCCTCCACATTTACAATAAGTTAACGTTTTTTCTGAAAACTAGCATGTCACAGCATTTTAGAATAAATGTTTTAATTCACACATAAAACGTTATGTAGCGATCAAGGTACCACACTTAAATTTTTCTGAACATTTGGCAGCACAACATTAATTAAAAAGGTCTTTGCGTTAGTCATCACAGTAAAACATCTTTCGTGACCATTTTCGGACTTCGGCAACTTTTAAAATCTTTTCTCTGAAACAATCTACTTGATATCTGCTCTCTAGGTGCTTTTTACTCGTTTTTATTTTTTCTAAGGTTTAGTTAAATTTATTCGATTTAGCCAAATAGTCAAATGCTTGATGGACCAATTATGCGTCTTACGGACAAAATTAGGGATTATCTGAAACTCATCACGAGTCTTTTGTCTTCATTGTTACACACACACGCGCACACTCAAATTAAGAACCTGCTCACATGTCAAAATAAGGTGCATAACACTAAGCACTGTATTCATCCACAACAGTACACAAACCACAGAAACGTGGCTATTCTTGACATTTGGCATAATGCTTTGCAAGGCAGCACGGCCAACTAGCTAACTAGCTTTACTAAAGTACGATTTGGTTTGACCGTACACGTTCAGAGCAGTAAATGCAGAATTTTATGCTTAAATTGGATTTATTTATTGCATTCTTCAGTAAATTGACTGTCATAATTTTGGTTGTTTACGATCTTGTATTCAAAAAACTTTGATGACATTGTTGTTTTTAAATCTATTCAAAATTTGCGTACGTAATTCGATTTGATCTATCAAGTTCATGTTGTCAGCTTCTAATCAAAATACGGGTTGATCATGATTATTGGGCAAATATTTATGTACTACTGAAATTTAACAATAATACCCCTTCATTAATACGTATTAGAAGGGCTAGTCACTAGAATTCTGACATGACATTACTCGAACTTTATCAATCTATTTAATTTGATGGTGCTTGGCGCAACGACAATTCTCTACAGCATTTGATTATTTGGTCTGGCGTAGAAATACAAGCCTAGGCATGCGCATCACAGATTAACTGTCCTACCAATTCCATTTTAATTTATTAACAAATTAAATGTTTAGCATGCTTTGTGATGGAAAAAAAAACACTAGAGATTCGTTAAGTGGGTAAGAATTGTTGTCATTTCTCTGTTAAATCATTTCACATTTTTTACAGCAAAATAAGTACCTGATTATTTCTTTAACTTTACAAGCTTCTGGTTCTACCATTTTCGGGTGACTGACAAGTGGCGAGCAATTTTTTGTTAATCCCATGGCTTTCTAGTCTGATTTTATGTTGGTAAAGATCTTATTGGTGTCCTTAATACATTATAGAAAACGCCTAGGCAAAATAATCCGCGTCTGGAAGGATGACAAGGGGGTATTCTTTGTGACAGTATCACCGCAAAATGGAAACATTCTTGAACAAGAAAAGTTATCAAATGCCTATAAAATTTGTAATTTTTAAATAAAATGGAATGATATTAATAAAAAGCGGTTACTTACAAACAAACTGCCTAAATGCCACCCGGTGCTAAATTAAAAATTTATTCAAACACCTTAAGGCAACCTGATTTGTAGATTCAGGAATGTCATATCAATGTTTTGAATCATTCCTCAGTACACTTACCAAATTTTATCAACTTGTGACATTAAAAAATCAATTCAACTATAAAAAAAAACTATCTATGTAGCTTAAAATAATTAAAACCACTAAAGAGCCTGAAGTCTTCTTCATAAAGGCATGAGCAGCCTTCTTACACTTGAGTTTTGAAGTTATCTAGTGTAACCGCATTTGGCTTCTCTGTCCAACGCTTTCTAGGTAAGTAGATGCTAAACGTATGTAGCATTTTGATGTTTATGGGTAGTCAAACTGACTATTACTACACTAAGCGAACAATACCAGTTTCTTTAGTTACTTACATAAATTTGAATGAATCTCGTGGCCAAAATCGTAATTCGATAAAGCTCTGAGAACTCTGCAGCCGTTTAACACACATTATCATGCTGACGTTTGTTATTTTTGCATTATTTGATTGGTTTGGAATTCAGTAGATAAAATTCATTTGTACTTTTTTTAATTTAATTTTCACTCAGTTAGGTTTCCTCAGACAATGGTTGGCATACATGTTCAAATAAAATCACATAAAATAGCCACATAGTTCTGAAGCCATTTGATTTCGTTTCGAATACTAACATCGTTTCTTTAATTAGTTAACTAAGTTTTGGATAAGCTTGGCAGCTGTGAAAGAAGCCTTTTAAATGCATCACAACTTCAACTACAATCTCATGCCCACGATGTTACAGTTTGGCGTAAGCTGGTATCTTTGTTAACCATATTTTTAACTCTAGAGACTTACCTTCCTTCCTCTTAACCAACCAAGAATATGTTTTTCTGTTTGCAAAGATCTGGCACATTTTGCAAATGTTGTTATTTAGGAAACCAACTATTATTTACAACAGTGAAGGAAATTTAGACACTCATTTTAGAGAACATGTACCAACCTTTATGGCATCAGTAGGATAAAAACATATTAATGGATTATGCAAAGGGCAATGTTATCGATTTTTGTTCGCCACTGTGTTATGAATTCTTGAATTTTAGAAACTCCAAATTAACAAGCTTAATGGAAAAACGTTTCACATTCTGCAACTATTGACAATTAGAACGAGAATATCTTTCCAGTCAAGGTGGCAAGCTCTATTCTAGAAACAACGCTCACAAGGTTAAATAAACAATAGGCTTCTTCATCTGTCCGAAATGCATAAAAAGTTTTGCTGTTGCTTAAAAAGCTAGTACAGATATCCTCATTTATTTATAAGCCTGGGGCAAAAGAAAGTGAAGACAAAGTGAAGAGGAAAAACATTTTTGAAAGGAAACAAGAAATATATTTTACAAGGACGTCACAACTCAAAGCTAAGTGCATCTGTAAATTATTAGAGATAAAAAGCAATTTGTTCCCGACCAGGCAAAAAACAGTTTTAAAAAAACTCAACGTACATTTCGCTTCATTTTCCAGGCTTTCAAATTTAATCTACTTCCAGCGTGGATTAGGGAAAAAAATTGAAATCATAGACATCAAAGAACACGTGGTTCCTTAACCAACAAATAAATAAATTCTCTTCAACATTACGGGACGCAGACACAGGAAATGTCTCACACTGTAAGCGTGGAGTTAAAGTGTGGTGTTTGTCTTAGTGTAAAACTTCATTACTGGAATTTGACTTCATGTAGAATTACTTCAAGTTACATGCAGTCATGATCGAAATCATATTTTATTCAGAAAACTTGCTTTTATGAGATTTGGTGTGTCTGGTTTAATTTCTCAGCTGTTTTCTACACTGGTCATAATTTTAGCATGTCCTTCATCCCCTCAGTTAGGTATATATAAAACAAGGCTTTTTGATAAAATTCAACGTTACTCCAAACACAGTTTTTAAACAAAATTAAATTCATGAAATATTTGCTAAAATTGCAGGTTCCGCTAAGTTGGACAATGTTTTGGAGATTGGTAACTCAGCCAAAAGTACACATAGCAGATTCCAGGACAAGTAATGACTTCGCCGACGTGTGTTTATACACATCTGTAGTTCCACTTAGTTTGCGAAGCAAATTGTCCCTTTTTATCTGTATTGAAATAAAGAACTTACAGAATCAGTTTAACAAATACCTATACTGGAAATATTGGCGGCAACGATTGTTTTAACTAAGAAATGATTCAAAATGTGAGCATTTTAATGCAACTGTGTGGGTGCTTCAGATTAATGCCTTTTAAAGGATTATTGCTTAAATCCATTATTGAGAATTAGGATAAAAATCTTAAGTAACTCAGTGAAATTTAAAACTAACATTCAGAAGTTAGCCCGTCTGAGTAGTATTGGCAAGCTTTTTATAAAGCACAGTTGTAGATATTCACAAGTAATGGAGGTGTTTCAATTTCATCAAGAAGGCCTCGATTATTTATTTAACTTGACTAATGGGACTCTAGTCACATTATTAGAATGAAACCAGTTCTTTGCCTTTTTGAGTCCATTCGTTCCAATAACCTGCTCTACATTTACCAATGCTACCAAGTGTGGTTCAGCTCTAGTAAAGCCGAATTTAATTTGAAAGGCATTTGCAAATACTATGTTCTTATATTTACGCAATAACTGGCCCTGATAGCCATTCTTCTAAAAGTTAGACAATTAATATTGCTTATTTTTATTAAAATCGTCTTATATTTGAAGCATCGAAAATTGTGTTTTGTAAGCGATTATTTGAAAGAAAGTACCAAGAAAATAGGCACCTAATTTTCATTTTACAGACTTTATAAACAATTTGCGCAAAGTTTGAGGTGTCAGGAAAAGTGAGGAGATTTAGCGGCAGCAAACCAGTTGTAAAGTGCTATCAAGCGTCGGCCCTACACTTGAGTTGAGGCGTTACTTAACGTAGCCACAAATGGTAACTCCATGATATCTTGACACCGAAGCTCAAATCCTTTGGCCATCCCTGACAATTCATTCACTCGACGTCAAATGACAAGTTTGTACTTCCCACCAGTCAAATCATGTTGTGTTGACGACGTATCCCCAACGTAACATTCATTTTTGTCATTTCGTCTGGTTGCCTATAAGGTAATACGTGCAAAAGCCCCACCAGTTTCAAGGTTTGGTGTGAAAAAAGGCTTGGTGATTAAAATACGTGTCAGCTGTGCGAAGATTAAACTGAGACAATTTGTATACGCGAGCGTTTTTGCTTTGGTCGCTTCAGACACACTGATTTGTTTGTTCTGCTATTGTACCGTTGTTTGGATAGCTAGTTTTAGGCACTTTTCACGCCGCTCGCTGTTGGCAAAAACGACAATTGGATCACGCTTACCAAAGCCGCTACTTAACATTAGCATGCTTGAAATGCAATCCACACATGTAGCTCTATAAGTGCATTAACCCATAACACTTCACTAAACATTGACCGTTAATCTGCGTAGTTCTTTTGCTTCTACTCAATAGACCTTTTCCGCCACATTCTTTCTTTTTCCAGCTCTTGTCATTGTTTTCGTGAGCACCTAACTTGCTTCGTAATGACTAACGCCAGGCCGTATGATAATATTCTCTAGGAGTCCCTACATACTAAGCATCGGTCAGTCACGGAACTCAGTTTTTATCCAAGAATGCCGCTAAATTAGAGGATCGTATTTGTTTCTTGAGCGTTGGCAATGATTACAGAGCAATTGTAGATCGAGGTTGAACACATGACAGCTTAGGCAAAGTTCGAGTCTTCCTGAACTTTAGTTTTCTATTATTAATGAAGCTAGGACGTAAACATGCCCTTTTTTACTCGAAAACGTCTATGGACAGTCAGGTTTGACTCAAAACATATTGGTATTTGTTAGTGCTAGACAGATTAATGAGATGTTTTCCTGCCTAATTATTAGGCGAGTAGCTACAAAAATAAGGTAGTACTTGCGTTTCTTAGAGTACACTCATAATCTATTGCCCTCTATATTTTATCGAAGACATTTAGTCTAGAATATGGGAAAAATAAAGATTTTTACACCCACAAGTACTGTTAGCACTTGCAATACCCTAAATAAACTGCCACTACCACTACAGAAATCGCCTTACTTTTGGCAGGCATGCTTACGTGTGTCAAAGTTGGAATGCTAATGGCTGTTACATATAATTAGAATGCTCTGAAAATTCGTTTTACGAGTTGCAAGTAACGTACATCATTTAGTTGTTTTATTCGGTTGGTTATAGGTTGTAACAACTGAGAGCATGAGAACACGTTCACATCAGAAGTTGCATAGCCATGTGGAGGTATGCGGTTTAACTATTTCATGTGTCTCATAAATTGCAGTCTGAAGGGTGTACACTCCCGGTTTATTTCTCACCCCACACCGGAGAAACCTGTTAATGTAGACAACGCCTGATCAGGTGAGAAAATCACTTGATTGCTACAGCAATGGTGCAGTGGCTTTTACGTTACAAGGCTTCAGCTTTTATGGGAATACTTGACATTAAATCTCTGAACAAACACCACCACGTTAAGTGCATCGGGGACAACCGATGGAATTCGCCTTCACTCACGCTCGGTGTGAATGTTTGCATGTTCGTCGCCACCAAGAGTTAAAAATTGTATTATATGGAATGCACTTTGTCTGGTCTTCCAACTACCTGAGAGAATAACTCTTGTCCAACTTGCGGACTTACGGCGGCGCCAACCATTCCATCTCAGGTGACAAAATTCCAGAGTCTCCCGAATGTGGAAGTAAATAGTGATGTAATTAGAGATGCTGAGCGTCACACACACTAGATCTACCATTGAAGAGGTATTATTGTGGAGTTTATTTGTGAATTCGAACTCTCTGATGTTACTAGAAACGCTAATGACTTGAAGTTCTACCACGAGGCTAAAATTAGGATTTTATGCCTTTAAATTTCATACAATAATTTTTGAGGTAAGAAATGGCAAATTTTTCATTAATTGGCCTCGCCTATTTCTTTGTGATACTGTTGTTTTATTTATTCACAATGCGCCGATGTACATGGATCGTATATAATCGATTACACTGGCTTTGTATGCAAGATTACTTCTTCTGATTTCATCAGAATTTAAGTGCTACTTCTCAGATTTTGTCAAAACTCAGCTGAATGTTGGTTTTTTATCGTCGTAGTTCATATTCAGCTTTGCACAGCGTTTAGTTTTGGTCACTGTGTAAATTATTTTTAATGAGTGATTTTTAGGTAGCTTCTGCTAAAGCAATATCTATGTGTCGACCTACTTAATTGCCCTAGTAAAAATGCTCTAAAATCTGATATCAGAGAAAGTTATGGTCAATATACTAACGGCTTTATGACTAGAGATGAAAAATGTCAACTTAAACTAGGTGGGACCTTCCGAACATAACTTTTTCAAGCTTATCTTAAGGCCCATTTCTGTATCCTAAATAAACCCCATGCTATGGTTATGCATTAACTACAAACAGTTGCTTTTGCACTGATATTGGGACAGTCTGTGTCAACCGAAATGGGCATTTATACATTTCCTCCTATGTTTTTACCGAAATCTCTAGCACAAGGTGACTATCACTTACCTTTTCAGGTCATCTTCATCTAAAATCAATTTACCACCCTCATTAGTGCTTTAACTTGCTGCTAAAGTGTATAGATAATTATGTACTGGCCGTTAATGATAGCCACACGGCCCATCCTACCGAAGATGATCTTTTAAACCTTAAGACTAGACTAGGGAGCTTAAATTCTGTGTTTCTTGTTTAATCTATTTCTTAATCCATATTGCCAACATTGATTATTTGACGTTGTTGACGAGTTACCATTTACACAGCAAAGCATCAGTGGTCTATTACAAAATCTAAGAAATATGCAGCAACTTTGTGCAAAGATCGCGTTTTTGTCCATTTGAGAATGCGCCAACTGTCAGGTTGAACTACTGTCAAACGATTTTTGTCAAAGTCGTTAGTACGCTGATTGTGTTGCATAAATCTTGACGTAATTGACATTCCTAGGGTATAATCACCTGGTGATACAAACGACTGCTGTTCTTCCATGTCTGTGCTCATATCTCCTGAACCACATTTAAATAAAGGGATTTAAGACAGCAGAGAAGTTTATATTTATCAAGTGTTTGTACGCTGGGAGTAAAATCGATGATGTTACTTGCTTCGACATTTATATGGGCTGGACGTTTTTGAGTCAAATTTGATATATATGCTTAATAGTGCATTTTTTGAACCACAATT
>UXSR01000819.1:0-16956 GCA_900604375.1 Mesocestoides corti
ACTATGGGTGCTTCGTCGAATGCCTTTTCTGCTGTCTATTAGTTGCTTAATTTGTTCCAGCGCTGCCTTATTAACATATTTTATCTCATTTTCTCCCAATTCGCATTAGATGAGCAGTTCAGCTACCGGTTGAATGAATGTAATGTAATAAAATGCATTCGCGATGTAAAGAAATTGTAATGTGCTCCTATTTAATAAAGCATAAAGTCAGTGGATAACAGATGTTATAGCCTACCCAATGTATCGAATACAACTGGTCTTTGGCAAATTTTCTTCCATTTGTAGTGTTATGCATTTTGCCATTTATCCCACAATTATATTTGGTCAATTTCGAATCCCTCACTTTAAGTCATTCCAATGTGATTCGAATTCCAGCATCCACTTTTCTACTGCTGCCATAGCTCATTTGGTCTTCGAGACCCATGTTTCTTATTCGAATATAACATTCTTTGATAATTTATTGTGAAAGCAGTCTAGTCCTGGAGGGCAGCTGTTGTGGCGACCTTCGCACACATTTGGGTACAGTGGCTGATCCGAGCTACCGGATACTTTGTTTCAGCGATTGAGTGGAAGTTCCTAATTTGCCATGCACGGAATTTTCTCTAAGCTGTAATTATTGTCAGCACAAATCAAAAAGAATATAAAGGAGCTATTAGTGGTGTTTCACGACATCAGAAAAAGCAGAGCCTTATAATTAACTCATCAAGGTGCATTCCTAGTGTTTCCGCATTAACTTCTCTTACGAGCCCCATCTCATTTGCACGGTCGCAGCCACCTGAAGGTAACGTCGCTAACCCTGTTGAGTTCAGCCAGACTAAGCTATTTGACATCTGGTGTCAATTCCTGCCTAATGTAACCCGAATGCCAGCCAAACAAAGCCACAACGTCTCATTTAAAAATAAAGTTTTGGAAACTTCCAAGTGCTTATCCACAAAATTCAGTTTCTTTTGTGGTTTTATAGTTGCGTAAGAAAGCGTGGGTGTTCCTTTTAGAGAAATCTGATGGAGCTTAAAGGTCTTCCAGCTATTCATACTGTGATTTTTCGGCATTCTAACGATCGGAGGCTGACGAATTGCCTTTTGAGACGATCACAGGCCCTATTCACACCTTTATCGATGGTGTTGCTAATGCTTCCAATCAAAGTTCACGACATTTAAATCAAATCTCGAAAATTAGACAGACATCTGGCAAACCAAGGTACGGGCAAATCAGGTTATGAGGTGAGTACCAGTTGGGGGGGGGGGACCCATTCAAAGACTACGGATTAAAATCTGAAAGTGAGCTGCAAGCTTTTTGAAAACGACGACATCTTTGCTATCTAAAGCCCTATCGGCATGCTCTTTGGAACGAACAGGAAAACCTTTCAAGTCAATGGGAAGTGAACTCATTCTGCTAGGTTCAATGATACTGATGCATCTGCCGATATCTTTGAAGCCTTGGCGCACCCAAAACCTTTCTCTTGTCACCTCTCAAGTTTTCTGTTTTATTCACTGTTAAGTAACCTTTTTTTTAAATTTATGACACAGCCCGGGAACCATGGCTACAATTTTCAGTGACAGATTAATTTCTTAGTTTGGCAATGTTTAAGTCGTCATAGTGGTTATAGAAATTCACGTTGAATCACATTCATATTGGAATCGTCCAGAATAACTAGCATTTAAAAGACATGATCTTCGTATCATAGAACAATCTGACAGCCAAATGAAGACAACCGTGCTAGCCTGTAAGGAGTGCTGTCGTTTGACAAAACTGATTTCTTGCATTTTTCTCCAAAGCTCTTTCTGCCATTAAAGAAATCCCATGTCCTTCAGGTGGGGTAGCACTGAGTAACACCAAAGTTTACCGGAAAATCATTAAAAACTCTAAGAGGGACTTTGCGACATCCTTTCACACGTAAATAAATCTGACTTTGTGAGCATTTGAGGCACGTCACAGCTCACCGACTTCGTGAACAATCATCAACGCATATCCCGGAGTGATCAGGTGGCATCAAAAGGTAACCAAACGCTGTGGTAAAGAGCGTACAGTTTTAATCTATCGATAAGAACTAATCTTCCTAGAATAGGAATCATTTTTGACATCAGGTCAGCCGTAAAGTCGAACACACGTCTGCTGACTGTTAGAAGGATACTACGATTACAGTTCCTGAGGAATAAGTGAATTGGCCAGATCGGCCCAGAACATGACATTATCTTTTTAGTCACTTTAGTGCTAGGAAAGGACTTCAACCTTTCGCAAGCGTCTGGTTCCAATCACCTGAGAAAAACTCAATTTCATTTTCTATTTTACGCATTCCTCCAGCTCGTTCCACGCATCACCTTTGAGATAATTTGCAACCAACCTTCTATTGCAAATACGGGAGGAGAAAATTGTCTTTATAGGGAAAATTTACCGATGGAAGACGCAATAATAAACACAACAGCGAATCCGTCACCTCCTTCTTGACCGACTGAATTTGGCTTTCTTCGGCAGGTGGCTACTCACGCACTGTGATTTATGGTACGACACAGACCAACTTTATTGATGAGTATATCTGATGGAGATTGTCATCGTTTCACAAAAAGCACTCAATGCCTCGCAGGTGTCATCGGCTGATCATGAGTGAATTAAACTCAAGTCTACCATTCTAGCCTAAAGTTGTCTGGCTTTAACTTGCTATGCTCCAGTCAACTTTTTGGCTAAGCGCTGCCCACCCCTAAAAGTAGCAGCACTCCGTCCAGTGGGTGGTTTAATGGGCCCGCATTTTTTATCCCCAGTTTTTCCTATTACCCGGTTTCAATCATACTATCACACACTGCACTCAACGGAGAAAAAATGCGCTGTAATTATTTGTTTGAAAAATGCGTTTACTAACTGGTGCAGAGTGAGTAGAATTTCAAGTAATTTCCATAAATGAACCAAGTAGTAAAAAGCCATGATCAAATATGATTTTAGCAGAAATTCCTATAGAACGCTTTTGATCTGGTTTTGAACCAGCATGGCTTGAGTTAGGCCTTAGTGGTCTCGATGGGCAAATTAAAAAGATAGGATCAGAACTTGGTTAGTTCAGAGAGCAGTGCCATGCGTGGAGCCGAGACTTTCAGATTTACTCAACGTCGAACGAAATTCTCAGAGAACTGCCTTTAAATACTACCGAGAGGCAAATGCACGTAAAGTGGCACTAGCGGTTAAAAATGTAGTGCCGATTCCAAGTAGAATAATGAAAAGCCTTCCAGAGGTGTATCTATGTGTGGGTTATAAATTATTTGAATTGTACAAAATAAATTTTTTCGTGGAACCGTTTTGATGACAAACCAAAAGGATTTTGACCACAATAGTGGAATAAATAAATTATTCAAGACGTAAAATAAGACACACGAGCACTAGAAACCAACAGTGCCTCCATGTAAACTCTAGCCTCAATTGAGAGTAAAAGTGCATTTCAAGAAAGCACCTAAATCAGTGTTTTGATGCTATGCGTAGCTCAGTGATGCTCGGATCAAAGTAATTCGAATTGAATTTTAATTATAGGGACCACAGTGACTGAAATAGCAAAACATAAATTAATCTTAAGTGACCTCTGCATAATCAACTTTTGCCAAATTACAAAGCAGAATGGGTAAAAATCAGTAAAATATCGTCTGCCCTGAAGGCCTCTAATTTACCCAACTGCTTAACTCAGACGAAAACAAATTTAGACTTTTCAAAAGACTTGCCAATATTCAAAAAAATAAATCTTTAGGCTCTTCGATGTCACAAATCTTTGCTTTCTTCCTATTTACTTGGATACAATGAACCGCAAAATTCTACCACAAGTGTAGCCACGCTCGTTTTTGAAATTAACCTTCTGTTCAATCAGAGTGCCTACACACTTGCATGCGTGCGTGGTTTAAAACAGGACCTAAAGAAGTGAGTAGAAGAGCGTAAAATGCGTAAACCTGCCTTTGCTCGGGCCTCACGCGTTGCCTCGGCCTCAGCAGCCATTGTCCTTTGTAACTGCAGAGGGAGTCGGACGTCCTTTCTAAAGTAAGTGTTCAAAAACCATGCATGGGGTTTGCTTCCATAACTGCTAGCGTTCTACTTGTTGCAGTTAGAAGAGAGCACGCTTATTCAGCTTCAATAACTTTCTCCATCACCCCAAATGTAAACAGGAAATTGAATTGTTTTAAACGGAATAATTGAAAAAGGAACAAAAGGTGGACTTGTCCATGCCAAGGGAGAAATGGCATCCAAATCACTTCAGTCTACTTTCTTACCTGCCAGTGATTTTCAGCCCGTGTTGCACAGACATGTCATTTTATTTAATGCAATTGCAGTATTATCATGAACCATCTTGAAAATTATGATTTTGCACACAGGTCACGCTTCCATACCCGAAAATGGTAGTTGAACGATTGGGCTCATTTTTTTGTAAATTTACCAGCCAGCTAAATTGTTGTAAATACAAGAAAATGGCCTGTGGAATTCGTAAAGGTTTTCTTAGTATTTCCCTATCAGAACTTATTAATTCTTAACATTCTTGAAAACAAATCACTACCTTAAAACTTAAAAGAAAGCGAGTGAACTTTATCTGGCCCGAATAATGTGTTGGCCCAAGTTTTAAAGAAAAAATTGAAGAAAAATCACTAAAGGGATTAAAAGTGCAGTTAGTAGATTTCGGAACCAATCAAAATCAAATTTTATAGATCTTTGCATCGTTACAAGAAATTTGAACAATGAAAATGAAATCCCCATTGCCGCTAAACAAAAGAGCGCTTACAAGGCAACAAGTGTTCACAACAAAGACTTACACTTCAACACGCTCAACTTTCACTCCCCAAGGATGTGTTGCATCATCCAGCATTGCCTAAAAGAAAATAGGCACGACTGGGCTCAATTAATAGATCAAGTAGCACCTTGCTACAACACATGTTTGCCTTTGTACATTAATAAGCCTAAAGTTAAGTTGATTCGCAAGCCTCTTGGACAAAGGTGCCATTGCTATCTAGCCAATGGGATTATCGTTTGCGTGTGCCAAGTATTTTTCCTACTTAAACACCCAAAAACTTATGTCTTTGTTTCATGTGTGGATTCACATAAACTAATATTAAGCATCTGAACAAAAACACCAACTTGCTCAGCCTTTTCTAAAATAACACCTATTTAGACGTAGATTTGAGTAGTTAATGAGAGCTGGACATAAAAAAAGATGGCTTATCCAATCGAGGAACTGAAGCCTACAAATAGGTTTAAATCGAGCTTTGTCCAACTATAATTTGGACAAAAGCCGAGGTTATATGTGAACTATGTCCGTTCATCGTAACTACCAGGGTGAAATGTTAAATCAAGTGTACCGGGACCCAGCGCGGTTTTGGAAACCACACCAGGGCCGATAATATGCATTGACACGGCCCGACGGAAAGAAGGACTCAGGAAATGCAGATGGCGAGTAGCTCAACTAATTTGTTGATACAGTGTGTGCGTACAAGAGAGAGCAAGTTAGCTTTTAGAGGATCATCTAAACACTGATCCCTGAACCAAGACAGTTCCGCGAGGCGCTTTCACATAAATCAATTTAACCACATTCGCTCACGATTGCTGTGTTTGCTTGCTGCTTGCCACATAAGTTTTTCTTGCTGCTCGTATTTGTAAACGGCAAGTTACCAGCTCTAAAGAATTGCCTCTTTGCAATTACTCGGGAATATTAGTTCATGCCTGTTCATTTCTGGCACTAGGGCAGCTAAACATTGAAGTAAAACTGGTTTTTTTAGGATTTAACTTGTATAGCACCATTTTAACGGGCTTTGATGGAGATAACAGTAAGGATTTGAATGCGCTTAATTTGATAAATAGTGGATGAACCGATTCGAAGCAATGGAGGCTTCAGATGATCATACAGGAATTTTGGGCTGTGGAAGCTGCAAACATAGAGGAATTACGTAAATTCGAACAGGACATTTGGCTTGCCTATGCGCTGTTGTGAGCGTTGTTAACGCAAATTTCTGACAAGGACCAATACGAGACGATTTCGACGACATTGTAAGAAGTAAAGTGCCATCTGTCGATTTATTCCTAATTCATGTTTGTGACGTACGTATTTTTAAGAACCGAGTTTAAACCGGGTTTAACATCCAGATGAACGGCTGCCTCCCTTGTTTCCAGTCTTCCTGTTAGGTTCTTAGCAAAACATCGAGTTTTTTTTGTTCAAACACATAAACACAAATATTTGTGCAAGAATCCATTGTAAAAGGCTAGCTGGGGACGTCGTACTTTACGGGATATCTTCATCAAACCTGCTAACAGTTAAATTCACACCTTGCACTTTACTAGTGATTTATGAAGCAAATTACTGTTTGATAGAACTTGGCCTTTTGTTCAATTTTGACAGATAGGACAATGAATATCAAATGCCACTATGATAGGCATGCAGCTATAAATTTCGGTACGTAGTCGAATTTAAATTTGTTCCGAAATCCAGTCTGTATAAATTCCACTTTAGTGACCAGTATGTGTTAGACAACTTCTACGTGGCAGCTTAAATCCTGATGTAAAAAACATTAGTTAACTAACTTTTCAAGTAAAATCGTGACAGAATAAATTCTAACCCACATTAATTTGTTATTTTGTGTGACTGGCCTTTAAAATTCATATTATCGCTAGAAACACAAGTCGTTTTTTCCAAGATTCCCTTAATGCAAGACAGCCGTTTTGTCTGGCCTTACTTCTCCCATGTTTCGTAACTTGTAAACCAAAATAAAGCCAACGTAATGAAAGTCTTCCGACCTGTGAAAACCCCCTATACACAATACAAATACACGACCTGAATTGTGCTTTCATCGTATTGTGATTTACATTATAATCAGGACATAGAATCCGTTAACTTGTAAGAAATATACAAGGATGCGCGCAATCACGAGTCACGCACCTGCATAGAATTAGAGATTGCCTCCCGTTCTGAGAGGATTTCAGAGAGGCTCTTGGTGCCAAGTACGTTGCGTAATGTTGTTGCAGCCAGCAAACGCGTTGACCTATCGGCGTCTTCCACATTTGTAACGGCTACAATTGGATTGTAGATACGATAATAAACCACGGCGTCTACAGCCACCGTTACGGAGTCTTTTGTGAGAACCTAAAAATTAATACAAGAAAAGTTGGAAATAATACGCTTTAATTGTCTTGAAAAAGTTGTCTGATCATGTCCAGTTCTGATAGGTTTGCTATATGATACTATTAGATACCATAATACCAAAGGTCATCTTATCTGTTATAACTATAAATAAATCCATGTGTGCAGCAAGCTTATTACGTTTTAGAGAAAAAAGGCGTATAAAAGCCCCGTAAAACTCAATAGCCTCAAGTAAATATTAACTGAAAAGTACTTTAACATCACAAATCAAAATTCCAGATGGCGATTACTCACAGACCATAAAATTTCGGACATTATCCAAAATCAAGTTCTGTACGAAACGGTGAAATAAGGATATGAGAGTTAAAACATGGTTTTATCACGTGCACACATAAAAGCGTAAAATGGTGTGAAAAAACCGCGGAGCATAGGTGAGAACATTCACTCCACTTGCACACAAATCACTTTGCTAAATTAAAAAATTCTGACACATATTTTGGCGATCTTAAATTACCAGTTCCTTCGTGGCAGTGTCATTTATTGGGTAAAGGAAGGCAATCTTTTATAAATATAAACTTTTGCACACAGTTGCATGTTAGTTTAAAAGTCTGAAGCTGGTAAAAAAATAACGACTCTTTAGATGGAGCCGAATAAGACGAAAAGATACTAGGTTGATAAAAAGAGCCTTTGAGTAGGCAATAACAGATCAGAGGGTACATAAATCACTTGAAATTCAAAATTATTCGATGAGGTTTAAACTTCATGCATTAAGACAGCGAACAATTACTTCGTTTTCTAATGCCATGAAAAAAGTGTGCTAGATACAACGATGTCGACAAACAAGTGCCTTGGCTTTTTAGCATTTTATTTGCATACCGGTAGAAGTAACTGTCATGTGAAAAAACGTAGTAGTTTAAAATACCTCTTCTTTGAAGTGATTGCTTTGTTTAAAGCAACAACCAAATATTTCAGAAAATCCATTGGTAATCATTTCCGCCAAAACAGCAACTTTTGAACTTGTGAAATGCTTTGCTGAAAATTCATGAAAGTTAGCGCACGAGGTTAAGCCATCCTTAATATTTGCGAATACATTATGTATAAAGTGTGCGTAGAAACAACACTAATCTGGTGTAGATGAATAAAGAATTAATTTACAAGGTAGGCATGACATCCGTAATTGATTTTGACTTTCCTCCTCACATCCCTAGATGGCTATCACCAACGTGCTTTTCCACGTAGCCTGCTCTTGGGACTTTCCCGAAAATGAAATTTTCCATGATTCCTTGAACGCTTTAAAGTTAAATCAGTCTGTCTGCATCAAACTACGCAATGCACTTTGCATTTGTAAAATGCAGAAAGTCGGGTTATTTGGAGCAGTCACAGGTGGTTTGTTGAATTTTTTATTTCTAGCATTATCGATTCGTGAATTCATTCCAATTTTCACAGCAACTACCTTGTGACCTTTTCTGTCCTTTTGTCCAAGTAATTCAATTCACTGTAACGATTTCTCACATGTTCTGACTGTTTTACTACTTACATTATAAAGTGGCATTTTAGACTTCAAGTGATGTATTTACCCCTATACAGGAAGGTCTAACAGCGTTTCACTCCCGTTTCCCGGTTATCACTGCTCGGGACAGCTACATCTTGAAATTTATTTTGAGCATAAAAACGACACAATCAGTCACAATCGAATTTCATCCGGATAGCTTTCTGTTTGTGTTTACTGCTAAGAGAATTCGCGAAATCAAAATAAATTGTCAGCACTGCAATTAACTGCCTTTCTTCTTTCCTAGGGTTCGTCCATTAAATAATGCTTTCAAAGGACCACGTTTGCATTTTAGTCAATTTGACAAGCGAGGGAAGTTCATTTGGCAACCAATCGATCCGCTCATGTTTTAAATGGATTCATTAGCTAATGCTTTTGTTCTTTGAACAAATTTTTAAATCGAAATAACGGATACGTTTCATACCTTTAAATTAATCATTCCAGTGTAAAATTCCACTGTAATGTGACGATGCATTCCACAGACAACCCATTAAAAATGTGCATACGGTCAAAGCTTTTAGAAATCGAAAAAAACAAAACTCCGGTTCACTCATTTTTAAAAACGTTTGATGCAACAAATTAACCCTTAAAATAAACATCGAAACAGGACATCACGTACTTCCTGTGGAGGGACGTCAAAGGTCACCGTTCGTAGATCGACTTTGCGTAACTTGTCAAGGCAAGGAAGAACAAAGAAGAGACCAGGGCCCTTAGCCCCGTCCGGAAGCATTCGTCCCAGTCTGAAGATCACAGCACGTTCATATTCTGCAATCACCTATAAACGGAAGAGTTCGTCTTAGATGCCCGTCCATCATGCAGGGTGGACCAAATGTAAACGAAACATATTAATTATTAGTGATATTAGTATTTGCAAATTAATGACACAAAACTCTTTTATACACAGATATTCGAAATGTGAATCATATTTTACAAAACTCTCCGACAGGGCACTTGGCCTTAGCCTGGGACAGTAAAAGGTCTCTCCATGTGCCCGCATCTTTGTCCTTGCATTGAGAAGGTGGGACTTTCGTGGATGGGTTTTTTTTGGTACTGGCCGACATAACAGTTTGGCAAAATATGTGAAATAAAGGTGGAACAAGGTTGGAACAGCCATCCAAGCGGCTTATGGTGGTGTTGGCGGATTGCCAGGATTCAGCTTCCAAGCAAACCGTTCCGTCAGAACGCCTTCAATCGGCGGCATTAAAATTAATTTAACAGAGCTTGTCTACAGTCCAAGAAACAAGGCAACCCCTCAAAACGCGGTTTCGACAAAATTACGACCTGTGTCAGATCAACCTCGTTTCTCAACACGATGCTTAGAACGCTTGGCTCTTGATTCGTGAAATCGATCCAAATAATTTGGATTTGTACTGTAACCTCATCCTCTCACACAATTAATGGAATTACTCCTTTAAAGAGATCACCCAAACACACAAATTGACTATTTTGGAGCACTCCTCTCTGTTCAGCATTGAATACAGAAGTTTTAAACCAATAGTAGAGGAATATCATGACTTATTGCAGGTGGAAATTAAGAATATGAAAATTCCAACATACTAATGGTAATTTAAGTGTGTATTTCTCATTTGTAGCTAACGAAAACCAAGTACTGCGGAATTTTGAACGTGACTGCCTCGTCTCCTTGAGCAGAAACCCTCACTGATGCTCGATGAAATTGACAACTGGCACAAATACTGGAGGGTCGCACAGCATCGCTCCAAACTTCGGGAGCGACGTGGTGCTCAGTCTGCAGTGCCCACGGTGTTCAGCCGACTGACAAAATCCCTGTAGTTCCTCAAATTCTGGCCCACGGAGATCAACGGACACTCCTTCTCAAGTATTTTGACACTCCCCATACAAGCAGCAACGGTTAGTGAAATGCAAGGCGGTAACGAGGTGGGCCGGGACTGCCAGTTGTGTCCATTCACAACACGCAGGCAGAGTCCCCCTTCCAGACAAACCAAAAGCCAAACAAATCGGATTCCTTTCCGTTACAGATGTCTGTTTAATGCTTGGTGTACGCAATGTGTTGACTCCATCCCTCTGTTCAAGGATTCTTCGCAAATTACACACAGAGGCATCCCGACATCAGTCTAATTAAACTCTGGCTACTGACAGCGAAGGGACCAACTCAGTCAGGCATAATATCCGGCTTTTGGTTGAGCAAGTAAAAGATTTCCTCACGAGTCCGTGTCTGTCGTCGTACAGAGAATGAGAATCTTGTGCTAGACAAGCTATCTGCGTACTAATTTCCTGGGGCGTTTTTACTAACTGACAGAAATGACATTGTTCAATGGTACTTAAATTTCGTTTTGTTTACTTGCAATTTTTAATAACAATAATAGGATATTAGATTACATTTGGGCCACTCTATACGCAAGTTTAAAAGCAATATTGCTTATCTTTTGTTTGTGTACAACAAATCATTTGTGCGCACAAATTTCGGGTATTGGGATTCACACACATCAGGCGTAGTATTAGATAAAATTAGATTTCCATGTGTCCGGTCGGCAATCAAGAATTGATTCACATTAGTGAATAATTCTTAACTGGCCTCTTTAGCTCAGGAGGTAGAAAAGGAAGGCGAAATCACACTCCTGGTTAAGAAAATCAGCTCAGCTTATTCGAGTAATTGCAAAATGCAAGGAAAACATCAAGTTTAGGACTGTTGTCGATTTTTCAGAGAACGTTATGAAATCGACAGCCAGCACTTTGAACCCACTAAAATTATCTGTTTTATCATATCATTTTGAGGCTGGAGGTAGTTAAAAACAGATTCTAATGCCCTTAGGTTCCGTATTTTATATAGACATTGTACAAATAGAGTGAGAAGCACTTTCAATAGTCAATCGAGGCATTAATTTTAAGAATGACACCCGAAATTTTTATTTTCATGCATTTCTCACAATTAAATCACAATACTCATTATGTGAGGTTCAGATTTAATGCACTACCATTAAAGTCATAAACTGGTGTTCCGATTTTTTCGCAAGCTACAGGTAGCTACTCAAAACGCAAACAACACGTGCCAATGAGTGTAATATTTTTTTTCGTAAAATCATAAATTGATTAAATTTCTGTAAGTTGAAATTGCAGGGGTTCTGACCCAATGTGTCCAATGTATTCAAACAAAATATTACATTTGGCCTATATCTTTCATTACTTTAAACTTAATTACAACTTTTCCACTTAAACACAAAGCCTTAAGTTGTGTCTGAACGGCAAATCGAGGTTGTAGGTACAAATCAACAACAATCTACTCGATTTCAGCACGTATCCGCCCCATTATTTAAAAATTGGCACGCTTAGTCATTGCCAAACACAGACACATTGCAGCAAATGGCATAGCAACGCAATGTTGATAACACAAAATCTCGTCTCCACGACTGCTTGGTTGAGTGGTTTATGAAAATCTTGATAGCTCAGCAAGCAAAAGTTGAGGTACATGAGGAATGCCACAGTTTATTTGGAAGCAATGTACGGCGTTGACCAATACGCGTGACAGAACCACCTCTGCCGCAGTGACCGCTTTAAAAAATTGAGTTTTTCGCTGCGGGCAGGCCCGTGCTCTGTTTTGACTTGTGAGTGTTCAGTCATCGTGGTGGGCGGGTGTGCGTGTGTGTGTGTGAGGGGATGGTGGGATGGGGCTGATGTCGCATCCGACATTCCACTAGACGCTGGCTGTAGTAAGTCTGCATAAACCAGTTAGCCGGTGAGGAAAAGCCCAATGGACTAGTTACATGGCAGACCGAACCCGCTTGAGCCTGTAAGACCTGCTAAGTAGCCTAAGTGATTATAGTCTAACTGAGGAGAAGACCAAGTTCAACAAGGCGACGTTTGATGTCGGCACGAGAGGCCGTTGGATTTACGCCTGACCCTGTACCGAGACTAGTTTGCTGAGAGAGAAGTGGCTGTAGCCCAAGCCTACAGTGAACAGTAAATCTGGTGAGGAGCAATTTACTTCAAATCCGCGGCCCCTTGTTTGGCAGTACTTGCACATACTTGTAAGGCGTTTCTTGCCCAGTCTAAATCATAAATTTAGGTCATCAACTTTATCTGGTTTACCTAAATCTATCAGCCAGAGACCACGAGGCAAATTAAATTTCATCAGAAGCAATCCACGGAACGGCGTGAAACGTAACACTCACTTGACATTTCTTCTTTGGTAAAGCGGTACTTCCGTGTAGACGTATATATGTACATTTTAGGTCATTGTTTGCGGTTCTGTTGAAGTGGTATACCCGACAACTATCTGCTTGCATTTCACATCATTGGCTATACCATTAATACCCACTAATTATTCAAATCCTTTAGGGTAGAAATTATAAACCTGGAAGTGATCTCTCGTATATCCAAGTAATTTTAATAAACACGAATTGATCAGTCCGCTTTCTGACTTCCGGGGTAAAAAATATCCTATCCTCTGACTAAACACGTCAGTATGTAAAGCCATAATCTAGGTCATCTATTCCTATTTTCGCATGTAACCAAAGACCTTGGAAAATAAACACATTTAAGGTGGAGTCTATTGGATTGTGAGGTTGATAAATCTTACGAATGGGGCACTACTATTTAATGATTGAGGAAAGTAACGAAAATGACATTCCAGCATAACAAGTATTAAAAAAGTTAGGTAGAATAAAGGAAACAAAATTTTGCCAGAGGAAATTAGGGCAAAAATAGATATTAATATGACTTTCCTGGCCTGCTCGTATTGTAGCTAATGCAAACTGCTTTAGCATTAGTTAATAACGTAAAACTGAAAACATTCTTTAAAAACTGGGTGAATTAATTTTTAAAAAAATGATTACAAATCCAGTTAGCTATTCCAGCCATGTGGGTAGGTGGAATCCTGATTTCTGCTCAAAATGCCTTTAAAATAAGCAGTGTTAACACAAAATATCTGCAGGTTTCGTCAAGGTTTCTGATCAAGCCTGGATTTTAAAAAGCCATTCAACTTAGTTGGATTACGCTCGCACCGGACATGTCTCAAAGATCAAGTTGTAAAGTTTGCAAAAAGCAGCTACCTATGTTAGTATTTGGAAATACCATTAGCAATTAACAATGTCATGGTTAGTAGATAAGCGAAGTAATTGCAGTTAAAAGTTCAGTATGAAATAATTAGCGTTCATGTACTTTACCTAAGTACAATGAACTTTTAACCGTAAGTAAAACATTAAACTTTATTGCAAATTTCCTAAGAACCTAAAATGTTACTCACAGCTAATAAAACTTGGAGCATTCATTTAAGAAGAATTTTTTAGGAGTTTCAGTTAAAATTTTTAGTAATGTCTTTCCAGTTTTAAATACCCTGTCACTACTTGCGCAGGTTGCGTGCCTTATTTCCAACCAAAAAACAAGCAACTCACCTTTATGCAGAAAGGCAGAGAGAATGGAAACGTGCACGCGACAAGGATATACACGATTGCTATTATAAGGATGGTGCAGTAATTTGTTCCTGCAGACATCCGGTCTTCTAAAATCATGAAAATTTTATAGATGAAATTTAAAATGATTAATCAGGTGTGCTAAACTCTTTGTTTCTTTTTACCTTACATGACTGTAACCATCAGTTTGCAAATATTTGTGCACAAACCGATTAGAAGTAAGTTCATTTGAGTAAAATAAAAACTGCTATTTTCCCGCTTTCTAAATAACAACTTGGTCAAAGAGTGAATAAGAAGTAATTTACTTGCCTTGGTCAAACATGTGCTACTCCGAGTATTATATAACGTCCCTTCACTTCAGTACTTTGTTGTTGATGGTAAAATGCTAGTGAATTTTATGCACATGCTGAAGTCACTTTGCAATGTCAAAGTATTAGTCTAGTGTTTTGACTATCGCCAAGAAATGCAATGTCAACACCGTTGTCGTCGACATAACCGTTTTCTATCTGGTTTAAAACGCAATATGCATTACATGGAGTAATAATTGTTCCATGGGACACCAAAAAAGGTAGATGTACGCTGATACTTTTGAAGTACGATCTTCCAGAAGAAATTCGTTGGACCTTCTCAAGATAAACCAGAAGGTTCTTGATGGGAAATAACAGAGTTTACAAGTACAAATAAATTTGTGCATAATCTTCACATGTACCAGCTGGCGTTAATTGGTGTGTGCATGTTAACGCCATGCTGAAATTAAGCAATAAAACTCGTCACATTATCTGGTTTGTCTTTTCCGTAAATTACACAAGCTTCAATGTAGCAAAAGCAATCTTTTCATTTCACAAATTTACCCTAAATCATTGCTATAATTTATGTAACGCAGAGTGTAAATTCTTCCGTTAATTGATTGTTAAATTGAGCCTCAGTCAACGGAAAATTGTTCAAAAATATCGAATCCCTTTTAGAGAAAAACGTGGTTAATGGTAGGCACCGTTAAAAGCACCGTAGAATTGAGCCATAGTTAACAGGTTTGCAAAAAATAACTTTTATTAAACATGAAGAACTTCCTGTGCCTTCGTAGGGCCAACAACGGATCATGATGATCAGTGATTTGTTTAAAAATTGATGTCACAATCTTTGAAATTCTGGATATAATTAAAAAAACAAGAATTTTTTATTTCTACTTTTTCTGCATTCATTGTCAAATCAAAGAAAACAGTCAAGTTCCTGCATTGCTGATATGCATGTTTGTACATTGACTAGGCTTCGGTATTTTAGTAAACGTCCATTAAAACAACCATGTCGATTAACTTTAATTTGTTGGTGTCATATCTATGTTCCCAGTCTTGTTCAGACTTATCTGAAGTGATTGGTTTTGACAGGGGTTTTCTTCCGACTCCAACTGGAATGTGATTAAATAAAGAAATTGCGGGCATCAGTGTTTACGAATTCTCGGTGATATTCATTTCATTAATGATTGAGCTGGCTGTAACATTAAATACCACAATTGCTACAATCAAATTTGCTTGTAAAGAACAATGAAGGGTCTATTTGCTTTTCACTTTTCATAGGTCCTTCGATAGATTTAAGTAAAATTGAATTTAGCTGCCCTAAAGGGAGCATTTCCCATTGAAAGTTGACGATACACGAACATGACTTTAAGTGAACTTAAGTACACAGAGCAAAACCATTTTATCAGAAATTAAGTGCAACATCCTCTTTTTAGTTGGGTTAAAAACTAAATTCACTTAAGCAGCTGACACGGAGTGGTATTATTTCTTCCACCAATAAATTTATGCGATTTTTGCCCTAGTATTCATTATTGGTGGCTTACATTTACGTAAATTTGATGCATTCATGTAAACGAGGCCAGGAGAATATTGTAGATGGGAGTGATTACATGGAAAATGCCCCATGTAGGTGAAGAAAGCAAGGGAAATTGACGGGACTACTTGTCCTCAGTAGCATAGGCCCTCGGGATGTTTGAACGTTGTCGTGACTGTAGAAAGTGCTTTGAGGGCCACCAAGCTTTTCATGCTTCGCCCATTATAAGTGAGAGTCACTCATTTCCGTTCAAATACATGCACGATCGGATTATCGGGGAGGAAGTAGACTGGTGGAAGCACCCCGGGTCTTTACGTGGCTCGTCTTTCCAGACGAAGATCGAAAATGCCAGCGTACAACATTTTAATCTCTAATGTGCACGAAAATACAGTCAGGGTGCGAATTATGAAATTAGACGTAACGTCATCAATGTTATCTTCCCCCAAATTCTCATTTCTCTTCCTTCCACTACTCTGCATGTTCAATTAATTTACAATTATTCAGCTCATAATTTACAATTAGTCAGCTCATAAAAATTCGACTTTATTGGCATATTTATTACCTGAAAAACGAAGTAAATGAGATGAAAATTGGTTTCATTGTCAGCAGTTTAGAGATCCGCGTGAAAGACAACTAAATTTGTGTAGCTCATATTTGCTGCTAAAGAGAGGCGGGCCAATAGCGTTAAAACACCATCCCGTAGGAAGTACCCTTTATGCTGAATTCTCTCTGTCACGTTTTTTTGGAAAAAGTACCCCTGGATAGCGGTTAATTTCATCCATCGGTCCTGCATTCACCTTCATTAAAGCATCTTTTTATTAAGTGGGAGTGATAATTTAATGCTTGTAGTAGGTGCAAATAAATTAAATAGGATCAAAATGCACTTTTACTAACAACACACATCAACTCCCACAGCTAATAAATGCTTTTTGAAGAGGATTGAGTTCAGAGAATGATATAACTGAATAACTGAAGCGTTTGGCCACGAATGGCGATAACATTAGGCTTCACATGCAGAAAAAAAATGTTTCAGTTAACGTCTTCTTAGTAATTTCCAAGTGACTGCTGCTTCCACAGTAATTTGGGCATGGCGATGCTGCCGAATCAGCAAT
>UXSR01000820.1:0-16892 GCA_900604375.1 Mesocestoides corti
TTTGAATAGAGATCTGTGAACTGCCGCAGCTTAACAGAAATATAGTCACTATACGTTGTGACTTTTAAAGTATTATACATGTAATTTAATTGTTCAAATTATGCTTTTGGTTGAAATAATTCAGTGGTCTTTAATGGTTTTGGAAGGAGTGGATGCATGGTTCTAGATCACTAAACCACAAATCAGCACGCCCTCTCAAGATAGCAAAGTTAACTCTGGCAACTAATTAATAGCACATTAAGCACAGTATTTTATACGAATTTTGACAAGGAGAACTGTTTTTTAATCAGGGAGTCAATTTGTAGATTCGGAGTCACACCCTCTACCAGATAGCTGAAGCAAGTTGTTGGCGTTGTGTCGTGTGTGGCGTTTGCTAGTATGCATTTATAACCAGGGTATGTGAAACAGTGTTAGTTATAGGTTGATCAATATGGGGATTTAAGCGATTGGTGTTACACGAAGTGGTAATCCAGGATAGACATCCGCACCAACCCGGGGTGAGCTGAGATACCTCATAGTTGACGGCATACTGTGAAAAGGGTCAACTGTGTCGATGAATGGAGCGTCATGGTAAACGGGCATAATAAACACGATTCACAACAGTTTTACCCTTAGGAATGGATTTGGCTGACACTTTCCTTCAATGGGGCTAATGAAAGGGTGACCGTAGATTTTGTGCGGTTGATATATTGCTCTCTCTCTATGTTGAAATGCGGCTAAGCACCTATTTGTTGAAGCACAAAAAACCCAATTTTACTGCAACAAGTGAGACAGCAGAGGAACAGAAAGACATCCGCATGTTTCCATGATTTGGATCAAGTCTTCTAACGACCACATGCAAGCAATTTCGGCTTGCCCTGAGATAGGGTCTTAATCCACTTACCAAAAGAAGGTATTACGCACATTTTTAGCAACCCTTTTTAACTTATTAGGTGTCTGACGTAATTTGCCCAATTTAGATTCTTCGAGTTCTAGACTATATCCAACACAGGAACTTGCTCATGGTCTACTGTAGTTTTAAAGAGATAAGACAAAAGGATTTAGAATACCATCCAATGGTTGACCGGTCTCTAATCAACCCCGCAATGTAATTGTGAATTTCATACAATTTCTCTCAGTGGTAACACGATTCTATGTCAAACCAACAAAGCACATTACACGGTTCATCTTATTGTCACCTGAGAAACACAATTTTTTCCTAACACATAATGTGTGGTCCCATAATTAATTTGATTGAATGATTGAGCAGTTTCTAAGACGGAAGTCGCAACATTTTGTTAATTTTGTTAAATTTCTAGCAAAATTAGTCGCACTCGCTAAAAAACTCAATGTTGCATTGGTTATTGCTGTGTCCAATTAACCATGCACTTTCAATGAAAGTAGGTGGCAATTCCATCTTATTTGTTCAAATGACCATTTTTTCAGCAAAGCAGTCGGAAAACGAGTCGTTTTCCCTGAGTCCATGTTAATTAACTACCAAATAGAAATCCTCACGCGCTCATCGAACTATCCTTGCACACAATTAAGTGGAAAACCCATAATCGCTTAGGAAGAGAAACCTCGAAAATAAGGGTCTTGGCCACCCTTACTGTGGATGATTTGCCAAATGTAGATTTGCCTTCTGAAAAGTTCAGAACGACCAGTTGATTGATTTCACCGTCACTTACGGTGCATTGCCCGTATTTCCTACAGGGACCGTTAATTGGCTGATCCACGCACAGCACATAGTTTGGTTTCGTGGAATCTACGTCCTGTTTGCATGACTATTGGTTTTAGCTGGAAGATGTTTACCTTGGTCTTGTTAAGGCATTGGGAATTTAAGAGAGTGCATTACGAACTCGTGGAATCCGTTCAGGCCAACACATTACTTTGAATTCCTAGGTAGTCACGTGTGTTGGATCTTAGTTAAGTGCTGAATCAATGACCTAGTAAGTATTGTAGAGTCAGGGAATCTCGACAATTAATTTGTTGGACTTTGTTATTTCGCAACTAAACTATGTGTACTCGCATTTACAAACGTAGCTGTTTCAGAAATGTATTGTGCCAAATAACGCAACACACCAAGCAGAATGCAAGTTCCAAACATGCATTTTGTCATCGTCTGTCATTGTTTGATGACATGCGTAATACGCGAAAGGCCATCGACTCTTGAAACGCAAGTTAAGGTGTGGCGTGGAACGAGAATGACCAGCACCAAGGTACTGTAGGCAGGTCACATAAAGCACGTGGTAAAAACCCGCAAAGTCATGGTGCTCCCTCATCTGACTTGCAGAGCCAGCATTTGTGAAGATAAGCGGGCACATTATAAAATGCAAAATCACAACGCAAAACCAAGCCTTCTGTGATTGTTTGTCACTGGATGGTAAATTATTACTTGTAAGAAACACATTCAACAAGTGTAATGCCCGAGATAATAATGACAGAGAATTGGCATTTCAGCGCGTAACTCAGCTGTGTATCTGGGATCAAGCCAACCAGACTCGATTCCATTAGTCGGTGATAGAAATAAAACACCTTTTCACAGTGAACACTGATGGAACACGTGAGAAACACTCATGCAGGTGAACAAAATGGTTTGGTAAATGTGCTAGCTAAGTCGAATATTATCGCGGTAGCAAATTGACACCACACTATTCAAAAAATATTTAGACTGCTGAATTTTTGTTCTAACAAACATTTTTAGTGCCAATTGTTGCAGCAAGAATTTATTTCCAGGTCAGTTGAAGACACAAAACTGCTTAGCGTCCTAGATGGAATGTAATCACGCTCATTTGATGACAACTCATGCTTTTGCTATTTGTCTTCGTTGCCGCTGCAGCAAGTAAGGCCTTTATTTCCACGAAATAGGTGATAAAACTATGCACATGGTGGAGTTTAATGAATCGAAGCCTGTATACGGACGAGGAAGACTGTGCGAACCCAGCATCTGTGCGTCTCATCGGACTGTAGGCCGAATTCGTACACCGTAGAGTCATCGGGTACCTTGAAGCGAAACACTCTAGAATACAATTTGTCCAACGTGCTACACGGAACTGTCATTTGTTTGCATTTGTCCGGTAAGTGACGGACGTTACCACGACGCATCATTGGGGTCTTGGGTACACACACGTCGAGGCTGGAACCGTAGTAGTTTTCCAGGTAACTGCGCGCTCCATGAAATACGCGGAAGAGCGTTCCCTCTAGCGGGCGGTACATTGGTGCGTATTTGTGGAGCTTGTCCATCACAGCATCGTCACCTGCATTCGCGTAGATGTCCACGTAGATATCACAGGATGCCATCATCGAATGATAAGCATCCCAATTGTGCCCAGTTGGAATGCCGTCTCGGAACTCGATGCTTGTGTTGAAATTGCCCCAGTAATGAGGATCCATCCACCTTCTGTCGCGTCCACAGGCCAGTCCCATTTTCGCGTTTGCATCCGCGGGTTGTAAGTCAAAAACGCGCATCTGGTTGTCCGCGTTCGATGCCAGTTGGAGAAAAGTGCGCAAGACACGCTGGCGGTCCCTCTGATGGACTAGGAGATCGAAGTCACAATCAAACGGCATTCTGGTATGATAGCGTAAAGAGCCCAGGAGCGAGCCATAGGTTAGTGCATATTCGATGTTCGCTGCGTGTAAGGTATCACGAATCAAACGGAGAGTGTTTCTAATCAGGGTAGAATTTGAGAGGACGACTTTCGGGAAGCATGTGCGAAGATCGCTGTCGATTGTGAGGTTCTTAGTGGCAGGATCGTGGGTACACCACCTGCGGGGTGCCTGAATGAATTCGGATTGATCAAGTTCCATGAATTGGTGCGTGATATTCAGACCGTGGCGAATGATATCAACACGGGAAATGTTTCTGAGTGACAAAGTTGTTCTGGCTTGTTGAAGTATGTTGTCTCTCATTAGATTTTCGTAAAAGGCGGCTTCCCCAAATAGGACTGCGTTGTAGGAATCGTACTTTGGGAGGACATATGGACGTTGAATGAAAGCGAAAATGAGGATGAGAATTACGAAGGCTAGGTACAGCCGAAACCATTTTCTTTTACACCTAATTTCCATGACGAATGCAGCGTACACGCTGTTGATTGTTAAGGTAGACTAGGAGAGTCAGTTCACCTCTAGTTGTGAATTTGCACCAATGAGCTCTCGTGTTTGCATGAACACAGAATGGATGTGTGCGAAACGGAACCTAGAGCATTGGTTGGCCTTGACATTAGTCTGCACAATTTACACATCCATTGACATTAAATATTTATACATCTTTGACAGTCATTTGAGAGCATCGCTGCGCAGTGTGGCTTAAAAACTCATTAAATTCACCCATTCCTCGTAGATCGGTCGTCATTTTATTTATTAAGCTCTAAGTAGCCCTTCCAATCTCTCAATACTTATTATGAGTCAAATTATTGTTTTGGTGGCGTCTGATTCATTTGGTATTTCAGTTTAAGTTGTTTGTTTTCTTTTTTACATTATGCATTTTAACTCACACAGTCAATGAATGTATCAAAATCTTTAATGCGTTGTTGCCTTGAACTGTTTTGGGCCAAATTGTCTAACTAACATGCAAACATAAACAATGCCTCAATATTCCCTAAATGAATAAAGAATGTTCAGAAAAAGAAATATTTTTTGATGTTGTGATTTAGATCTGCGTTAATGACATTAACCATTTGTGATTAATTTACAGACAAGACGAAGAATTTCAAGTATGCCCGGGGAAGATCCTGTAGTACATGCATTCCCAAGGACATGAGTTAGAGAATTCTGACTCTTCTTAGTGCATTCTAACAAATTTTTTTGTAGTTTGCTTCTACGGTTTACTACACTCACAAAATCACTACACAGTCAACTTGTCTTTAAAACATATAATGCCTTTAAAATTCTATATGCAAACCCCTTTTTCTTGACCCATATTGCATTAAGGGTGACTAGGATAAAAGTGCCTATTTCTAGTATGGTTTATAGGTTTTAGAAACACTGCAATGGAATTAAGGTTAGAACGATCTGCAAAAATCAAGACAGTTTGGTTTGATATCTCTCATGATGATCTGAGCGGTATATCTAACAAGACCTTTTAATGAATGCCTTCAGAAACATGTTAGTCTTAGTCCTCCTGTTGTTATAACAAGCGGTGCCATGCGAAGAACGCAGGAGCAGTTGTTTTAAGTAGTGGCTCAAATTTCCCAATGAGCTAGAACCAGTAGGAAATATGATGGGAATGACTGCCTTTAAAAGAGGTGTGAAATACGGTTGACTCTCATGATAATGAGGCTGTTTTCACAAATGATGTTCGGGGGAATTCGCAGTCAGTCACATTTACATCTAAGCTATACAATTCAAACTGCGGCCTCAACTAAGGTAACGTCAATGGCAAGCCGTGTTTTGCCAACTCAAGATTTGCTAAAGCCTGGTCGAAAATCACTTCAGGCAAACACTACTTGTAGCGGCTTCGTCAGCACTACCTTACAGCCCTGTTACTTGATAGTCCGTAACAACCATTATTTTCATTTTTAATAAATTAGCCGTCAGTTGCCTGTTACGCTCACTGATAAAAAAACATCAGTATTTGCCACGATATCAGGGTTTTGATTTTGAGGAAAATGACACGTTTTTTGCAGTTTCTTCCTGGTGCTTTTTTCGTAACCAAAGTTGAAACAACCTCCCATGGTCAAATGTCGCATTATTTGACCGTAAAATGCTGCCAATGATATGTTGTCTTTTAATCTACCATACTCCATTTGTTTTCAAAAAAATGTTTTTCTACCACACATTTTATGTTAATCAGTATTGACAAGTTGAGAAATTGCGCGTATGTTTGAAAGTATAATTGAACTTTTAAATGGCAAGTTGTTTCTCTTTGCACCTAAATTTCAAATTTTAATCGACAGAAACAAGAAAGACGCGTTGAGCATTTATAGTGGCTTAAATAACACTCCCTTACAACTCTCTAGTTAACAGCCCGTTGCATCCCGAGAAGAGAGTTAGTAGAAGCATCATAGAACACGACCGTTTATTGGTGTCACAGCAGCCAAGTGTCTATGTGCGTATGAGTAACGGAGGAACGGTGGTTGAGTGGTGTAGGAGTTCAAATGAGACTAGCCTGCGATCCAAATATGAATTGGCTAGAGCCTGGCACACTAAAAGATGCTGAATCGTGCAGGTGGACTTAACTGGGAGTCATATGATGCAATGGTGAGAACCTGAGCAAAAAAAATAAACATTTACTCGAAGTACATAGGTGCAGTTTTAGGGCGACTTGACACGAACAGACAAATGTATCAACCACTGGAAGCATCTCTTTCTCGTGTTTACCTCAAAAATACTGACAATTCAAGCTTGGATGCGTACGCGGCAAAAGCGTGAAAAGTCTTTAGGGATTCAATGGTAATTTACCATGGAAAAATAAACATCTGATTGTGCCTTGAATGTTCTTTATCGTAGACCAACGCAAGTGCAAGTTCCAAATACAGCGACAACTAACGACATGGCTTTTAAATATGATACTGAACAAACATGCTAGACATCTTTTGGCTCTTTGGAAAAAGACATACTGCATGAAAGGTGTGAGATTAGCTTTTTAACATTGATGTCTTCCTTAGCTTGTGAACAACGAAATTTTGGCAAAAGCGAAATCGACACTTGTCATCCCTTTTCAAGCTGTAATTGATTAAAATAAGTGCTAATGTAGAACACGCTCAAACTACCAATGTTTGAGGTCATGAATACTGACTTAGCAACCTGGACGAACCTATCAAAATGACAATACATAATAGACAAGGCTGAAAATTTAGACCGCACTCAAACGTTGCAAGAACTTAAATTCGTAAATACCCATCAGCTTATTTTAATATCTCTGTCACTTTAAAAATTCATTGCCAAGCTAGGCTCTTGAAGTTGCATACTGCTAGCAAAATGAAAATCAAAGATTATGCCATTTAATTTTATTCATGAATGTATTCATTTCTCATAGTAAGTAGGATAATCTAAAATTCAGAATAAGCAAGACATCTTGAGTTTTTTTATAGGATGGACAAGCTCTGTGTTGTATGATCGTAAACCTGGCCTTTGGGAATGTACTCGCAAAATAGTTCTAGGACCTATCTAAAGGAGCTTTTGTTGTTGTTACAAGTGAATTCTGGCATACAAATAATTAAATATCTCTCACTTCCACAAGTCAATAAATATTAATTTGAACTGTAAGTTAAATAAAAATGTAATTCAGGGTGTAGCTCTGTCCATTGAAGGAGAATGGTCTATAGTCAGCAATAAAACTGTGTAATTCTGCTTCCCATCATAGAAAAATTCATTGCCAGCTACATAATAATAAATGTTTTGTGTCCCAAAATTTTGTAGCAGGAAGGGAAACACCACCCCATTGCAACTGACTAGTGCGCATATTGGAAACGAGAGCTAATTATTAGATGGCTAGAATTCGCAACATGTTTGTGCTTATGAAACTAACATCAAGTTTGTTTTATACACATTTCCGGAATTAGTCTTCCGACCCTGTGTTAAGTGATTGGGTCAATTCAACGCTGTGGCTCTGTGTGGCTAAAGACCATATGCTGGTGCCAGCAAAATCTGATGACCTCTTTTTCTTACGCATACCAACATTATACACGCCGGCAAATAGCAATTTTTCGTTCAGGATTCTGCCTTTTTGCTCAGACGCTCTTTCACTCTCGACACTCGCTTTCGTTGACCCGGTCTCACTGTTGAACTCCCGCTTAGCTCGGCAGCATCTTTGAATGATGCAGCATATCCATAAACTAATAAATCTTTGGATTAGGTGTTTGAAAATACGCAAGAGTACCTTAGATTACTTCCTGCATCAAAGCTGTGTATTTGCAAATCTAAATTTTTAAACCAAGTTAGCTTTTCCAATTAATTTGGCTTAAGAAAATAGTTTTGGAATCCCTTGTTCCATTTATGAGAGTGTATCAATTTCCTAACTGCACAATGCCGAGCATTCTCGGCCGATTATTCTTCCCACAATTCACGGTGCATCAATTGTCCGAACCTGAACGTTGGTTCCTGTCCCAAGTTTCTTTTCATAATCTTTCCTTATAAGCCCTCAATTGTTACGTTCTGCCCTCCACAAAGACCACACAGCCCCTGAGCTAACCGGTACCCCATATCCCTTCCCAGACGCTAACCACTTCACCTTCCCACGCTAATGCAGAACAAGACACGGCCTTGTGCAGAGCGTTTTTGATGTCTCAGCCATGGGCCGAGTGGTCTGCCTGAATGCACCCACTTATATAAGTCAAGCATGACCTTGACCTGATGGATGAGGCGGATTTACACAGATGGGGCTCTCAGTAAGTTGCCGCCGATGACTCACCCACTGGAGTGGAGGAATTAGGGATGAGCCGTCGAGGGGAATACTGGATCCCCGACATTAATGCACCACTAAGTAAGTTTAAGTAAGTGAAATCAGACAATCCATTAAACATGCTTTTCGATACAGTGAGCTGTCATTAGATAGGATACGACGCACCATTTCTCATCTCTTTTTATGACAAATTTGAAAGGACATAACTTTGTTGCAAATATTTGTACGACATAACTTTAATCAAACTTGGTGAGAGTCTTGCAAAGTGCAAACATCTCTCTGCTTATATAAAAACCAGTTCTGGCAGCAATACTAGTTCAGACGCATTTCTCAAGACTTCTGCTGTCCATCCACATCCGCATTGGTTTGCATGCCCTTGAAACAATGAGATATATATGAAGAAACAACCACGGGCATTTACGCAATTAAACCACATGAAAGCACCTGATCCACAAGTATGCGAGAACCAAGTCTGCAATAAGAAATTGCTAAGGATTCCCTGTCTATCTCTACACGCTAAATGTTATTTTAACTTGGAACTGAGCACCACTGAAAATTGATCTAGGTGTCGTAAAACTGCTACTAGGAGTACGCTCTTTATAACAAGTTTTAGTTCCTTAATTAAACAACTACCGCCACCCTGGGATAAATACATTGATTTGCATTGCTTTTAACTTAGTAATTATCCCTTTGGGAAGAGTTAGTGTAGCTACAAGTACTTAGATTGCACCAGGTACCTTTAAACCTTATATGAAGTATGTTTTAAAAAAAACTCTTCAAATGCTCACATCTATGCTTCGCTTACGTGCAAACACAAACAGGTATTTCAGTAGAGGACAACACATATCTGTACATTAAAACTATACACGTAACGAACACCTATTATTTACATTTCACAGTAGATTAGTTACGATGGCTTCATCGCTGTTTTAATTTGAAAACCATAATGGATTTTCTCGTCACCATGCTGCAATTGTTCCACAAATGTGTGGCAAATGACCGTGGTTTGGTCTTTGCAGGTTTGACAGAGTAATGCCAGTTTTGGATAATGTTGCGTTCGACCAACAATGTTATCCAAATGCATATTTAGAGAATAACAGTTCTAATTAGTGCAACAAAAGCAGAAATCCTGGCTTAAGAAAGGATTTTTGGGAACATTCGTAACAGTAATGTGCAAGAACAGACTTTGTTTAAAACACACACACTTTTCAAGTTTGGTCTGCAATTTTACCCACAAAAGTCCCTTTTTCGGTGTACGTAATAAAAGTGGTTACTATCAAGTAAGTCAATACTATTCTTATGCAACTTGTGGGACGTCTACTAATTTACTTTCAAGTAGGTAGGCACTTTTAATTCAATAACATATGCAGGAAGAGCAAAGAAATTAGGAATTCACCTGATTAACTTCATGACCTTTACCATATCAATTAATTTATCATAAGTAGCCGTATTATGGCTGCTTGGACACATGATTAGGTAGGCAATTCGGTAGTTGATCAACTCGAAGACACAAGAAGGCTGTGGCTTGGAGTACATTGGTATCCACATCCGTCGCACTGAAAAACTTGTCAGAGAGGCCTATTAATTCCCCGTCAGTGCCTATATGGCATTTGTTGAACTGTATTATCGGATATTAAAAGCCTGTAATGAGTTGAAAGAAATGGTAAATATATTTGTTGCATCTAACGATAAACATGTGTATCAAGAAACCAGGCAACAGCATTCCGAATATTCATTTTATTACGAAGGCATAAATTTCCAGAGCAACAACGACGCATGATCTCGATTTACTAGGGAAGGACTCAAGTCGGTCTTCTCTAATATAATTCTGTCAGCTCACGCTGACTTCTCCGTCTGCACATTTTCCTCCAATACTTGCCAAATAGCGCACGCCCTAAAACAGCCGCTTAAACAATCTCTGCGGTGACCGTACACCGCTAACGATTTCCCTTGACAAGGGATATCATATTCTTTGCTCTCAAGAAAGTACATTTAAAGTCTGGTTAGACTATCCACCATTGGCTAAACGAGGTAATGTCGTCCAAGTATACCGATTTTCACAATTCGGCCTTGCGCAGGCAACCAATTAGACTGTGGTACCGCAATTTATCCTGCAAGACCAAATTATCCTACTCCGACGATAATTTGTGCATCCAAATGTCCCTCATTTGGTTAGGTGTTTTGCATATTTCAATGCCTCAATTTTTACCATACAATATTTGCCTGTTTTAAACCGGGTAAAAACCCCTAAGGGGTACTGCTTGGCATGTTAATTGCTCCGATTCCATTAGTCATTGTTATTACTTCTTTTCATTCTATTTTCCTCTTGTATAACTTATAAAAAAAATTCTGTAGACGTTGATGTCAGCGTAATAATCACGCTAAATATAACTGCTTTCTTCGAAACGCTGTGCTCAGTATGTCTTTTCTATCTCACAATAACGAATGTTTGAGAAAAGGCAATTTGACTAGCTCATTGATTTAGGATTTTTTTGCAATTTGATCTATTATCACAAATTTGAGAGGTGGCGCATTTTCAAATGGTTGGTATTTAGGGGTTCCTGAGCAGACAAATTCTGCCAATTTATTTCGTGTGAGAAAAAAACTGAGATTTTGATAACTGAATCGTCAGCATTGGCACTTAACGCAGCACCCACACTTAAAAACTGTGCGAATACATGTCGACGTCTTACTCTGCGATTTGTTCGCAGGCATGCCCCATTCATTCTTCTCTTTTCAACGAATAACTCAGGTTAGTAGACAATAACAGTTGAAATCTTCTGCAAACAAGGGCTATTTCCACTACAAATTAGTTTTCATCAGTAAAATACGTGCGATCGACTTATGTGCCCAGGAGACCGTAGTTTTGCATGAAATGATTTTAGCAGATGAAAGTGATTTCTAGCAATAAAGGTAGATTCTTTTGCGCAGCTCTAACCCGGAGGTGACAGCATTTAGATGCATGCTGGGAGGTAGTGAAATACCTGGCATTGATGCGTAATTGGTGAAGTGAATTCGCCAGAAACTTGAAGAAGGTGAATGCTTAATGCGTGACTGCAGTTTACACAAATGATGCACAGCAAAATATTGCATTTACATTTCATATTGAGGCAATAAACCGTATCATCATCTCTAATTATTAATGACAATACAAATTAGAAACCTTCAAAAGAAAGGGTGTTCAACTTATGCTGCAATTGAATGGCTCTCAATAGGTGCATTAGTCTTGATAAAATACGTAGATATCTTTCTTTAGAATAGGCGACAAATTCAGGCTCAACTCGACCTACTTGCACGTCAACACATAGACTCGGCAGACATATTCAACTCTAATTAATCCCACGGGACTAAGAATTTGTGTGAAATTGTCGGGTTCAAAATTCACAGTCAACTGATTATATAAACATGCATAACAATTAAACCAAAGGCTATTAACCATCACAGCGCATCTATTAAATCAGAATTCCAACAGATGGTCGATTTCACCAAAATAGCTTGTGCGGGGAAGTTTTCGACAAAAGTATCCCAATACAACTTTTTAACAGGGTTCCTATTTACGTTTCACAGACACCAAATTCTGTAAAAAATTCGTCTTGCAGGTATTTGCAAAGGACAAGATAATGCAGGTAGAAAGAAATTGATTGCTCTTACATTCACACTCGGATGTTGAAACGTCTTCTTACAAACTAGTTGACTCAAACTGGTAAATAAGGCTGTTTACCATGCAGGGCTTTGCGTTTTGTTGCTTTGGGCTAGAAATCAGTAATGTGTCTCACTGTGGTTGCTTTTACTTGACTAATTTGACCGTCCTAGTCATTCTGAATCCAAACTGACATCACAAAATCATTTGCGCCTCTCTTTACCTTGGACTAACACGTCCACGTTAAATGACACAAGACGAGCAAATGACTAGAAGAGGTCAAATATGGCGGCATGAAACAAAATTCAAAATAGTAAACGTTGGTGTGTTTGAAAGAAATTACCGTGGGGCCTTTGTACCTCCGCAATGCTGCTCCAATTTCTGCCAGCTCCCACTTAAATGCGTCAATATCACGTTTGGCAAGCTATAGGATTGTTTAAATTGACACTGGTTTTCACATTTTTTTACCTTCAAGGAGCATTAAAAATGTGCTTCAAAGAATATCGCACAAAAAAAGCACGAAAGGGCGTGTCAGGCACCAGCACCCTCTCTCAAGCACTCTTTGAAATCCACCTCGTAGATCCACCCACCACGACACACTTTTTTACTCTCTAGTTGTCTCCATTAATGACGTCAAACGGAAGTGATCATGACACAGTTTTGTTTTGTTTTTTTCAATATCACTCGTCAAGTTAGTATCTAACCTCGCATGCGAGTCCGCATAGAAGACATGTTTCATCGACTGGTGCTTGCATTCTCATTGTGCGACTCACCTGATATTTGCCTGATAATTTCAACGCCATATTCCAATGTAACAGGCGTCACGTTTCACAACTAAAGCGCCAGACCGCATGTCAATCAACAAACGCTCCCTCAACTTTTAGAATCTACATACAAAGTTTATTTGATTTAAAAAAATGGTTAACATGTTTTAGTCATTTACGACCTTGCCTAATGAGGGAAGGACTAGCTAATAATAATGAATACGAAGGCTTAATCGTTATTGTAATGAAGACACAAAAATTTACCTGTGAAAATATTTAGGAGTGCTGTAAAACTAGGTAGAAAGCATTTTGCGGACATGACTTTTAATTGAGACATTTAGCAGTCAAATCCGAGTTACATGCGTCATTCAGAAAAGCTTGACTTGCTTGCCCATTTTGACTCACGCTTTATCATAGAAACAACAGCTCATATCGCTTATTTACTATTGAAAACTACAATTATGCATTCATTTTTTGGACATGAAATGAAATATTTTACTCAGAAGCTTATGCTCAGTAGGACGTTATTCTAACAATACGAAATGGCAATCAAATGCGTGTCATGGACTTCAGAACGATGACCGAATGCGTACAAAGTGGACTTGTCTGTGAGCCAGATGCAGAGTGGTTGAAGCCTGACACGTGGCAGGATTTTGGATCGAGTGTCGAATCGAATGCGTATGACACGAGTGAGAATAACGAATAGAACATCTTCAAATGTGCAGAATGTAGTCTTGGGGATGTTGAATTTTCAAAAAGAGCTACATTTTTAGGTGGCCAATCTTCGGCTGAAGTTAATTTAGCCTTAGTTTTACAACACCTGTGTGTACTTTGTCTCTGGCACGTCTAGAATTGCAACAAAGCACAGGATGTTAGCGTGGGTTGAAGTATGACGTAGTTAGCTGCGTCACAAATTTTCGTGTGCAAAATCTGTGTTTAATTTATTCTTCAAAGTTGTTCACAATCGGAGATTGTTGCGTTTTGGGCTTACAGGCAAGCATTGTTGAATGGAACTGGCAGACATTTAGACAATATATAGATTGCTTAGATGAAGTTAAATTGGAAGTGTTTGATACGGCATTGATACGTTGCTGTTATCGGTAAAAATCACGCTTCATGGCGTAAACCTCAATCAAACGCAACTACGACATTTTTTGGGGGCCGGATTTAAAAGAAATGGGAATTAAACATGATTCACAACATAAACTTTGCTGCATTTTAAAGCATGATGCTATTTTACCCATAAATTTACAATTGCGGCAAATTCACTCAATTGATTACGCGCAAAGTGAGTTGTTATCCTTTTATTGCTATTTGGCAGTTTAGTTTTCAATTCAGGTTTAAGAAATACATTAGACAGACTAGCACAAATGTTCATTTAATTTCATGGTTTTTTGAGACAGTTTGACTATTTGACCCCTTGACACTTAATAGTGCACGAATGGTTGCTTTAAGAAATGCTTCTTTATCAGGTTCTGTCTAAATAAGTTGCATGTGCACTAGCAATGAATAATCATGAGCAATGCTACGGATGCTATCAATTGCATTCATCCAATTTAACGCGCTTGTAGACTTGGCGTACAAAGGCTCATGAACCGTCTCCCAGGACTATGCACAATTGCCGCAGAAGTGTACCAACGTGCTGGTCAATGCTTTTCCACTGCGTCGTAAATAGTACACAACATTTGAACAGAATTAACCGGGACAACAACAAGTCAGCCCTAATTCCTATACGTCCACAGTTGATTACAATGTAGAACTACAACTCCGGCTGCAAAAAAATGTTAATTATCTTCCTGCGACACAACATTCGGTGTTTGTGCCATATGCCATTTATAACTAGCTTCAAATTTCTTGCCTGGATTGATTCGGGAGACTGGGTTTACTCTTCACACTTCTCAATTTGCTCCAAGTTCTTTCAAAATGCATTTGGCTCAATGTAGTTACTTCTCGCTGTTTACGCGTCGGAGTACGAGTTATGACAACGCTATGTTTTCACATTTTTGAAATCTTTGTGGCAAAACTGAAAATTATTTGGCAGTTCATGGGAAAATGAGTTAACAGAGTGATCATTCTGTGTAAGCATGTTTTCCTTGTAAGCATGTTCAAACCATTTACTTTAAAATTCAGCCTTTGCATTCAAGGAGCAGTTGGGCTTTGCCTTCTGATGTATTAGTCCTCGTGCGAATACACACAAGGTACCTTTATATTGCTTTACTATGACTTGTATGCGGAGTTTTTTTTATTAATTCAGTGTGTGCACACTCTACGGCAGAATAATTGCGTCGATACTTAATTTTGTTGAACAAACGTTCCTACCCCAGAGAAGGCATCGTACTTACTGTGCTTCTGAGATCTTACTAAAGCTGAATGTAGGTTTTCCAATGATTTTTCTCTGCCATGCAATCTTATTGCTCACGTATTTAGTAGCAGCTAAAATGGCATGCCATTGCAGTGGGCATTCGCATGCTCATTTAACTTGACTCGTCATTGAAATACACAGCACCATTGAAATAGTGGTTTTTAGTAAAGGCTTTTAAAGGTTGTGATCAGATTTTTTTAGTGCTTCCCTAGCAAAACAACGCGAGGATTCACCAACACGTGTAATGGGAGCCGTCAAGTCTGAACACAAGCCTCAAAGGTGACTAGAATTGTATAGGTGTTTAAAAGTACGCATGTGTGTCGGTATTCCAATTTTGTATTCAGGAGAATATTATTTCTACTATGTCAAATTTTCCCCTTTAAGTACAACGATTTCAAGTAAAATTTAAAGTCGAAAATGATTGAGTGTGTCACCTAACTACTGCAGTAACTGACTTTCCAGGCGTGCAAATTTGCAACATCCTACGCCTTACTTCATTAACTGAGTTTTATTATTAATGACGGTTAGGGCAGAACAGTGCCACTTAACTGAGTTAAAGTTGGGTTGGTTATGTTTTCTCAATTTAAGTAGTCATTGCTCTTCGAAGAACATCGTGGGAGAGTAATGGAGATGCCAGTCTGTAAGGATTCTCTGCGAGTAGCGTCAGATCATTAAGGGTTGTATGGTTTGCATAGGTCCTGTAAATAATTATTTTTATCTAACTTTCCAAGTTTGGTCATGCTGACTCGGTGTAGAAAGCAAGTGAAACTCTATATCCAACTTACTTCGTTTAAAACCTATCTAGACATTCACATTTTCACATTAAGATAACAGTGATGAATTTATTCTAATTGCTAGTTAATCCAATGGTCATTTTATGCATAAAAAAGAGCAAAATTATGCTAACATTTAAGCAATTTAATGTCTGCATCTTCCTCATCATAAGCATTAAATTTTGCACTACAAGATTAGTCTTTATTTCAGCTTTGCTCTGTACGTTTTAAAACTACGTCAGTCATTCTCATTACACAAATTTTGCAACCTTGGTGCAGCCCGGTTGGCAGTTTATGCCCTACGGTAACGTTATTGGGTCGACTTTATGATATTGTAAGTGGGTGTTTAAAATTAAACGGGCTTATTGCAGCTAACGTTTAACCCCTGGTCAGTCAGCATGCAGTCAGCAATTCAACAAAGTTGTTTAATCTCGAAAATATCAACTTCACAAATGTTTCAATAATGCCAAAATGCCTTAAATAAGCAATTGTTTTTGCTAAGGGAAACGCGACACAAAATCCTAGTGCAGATAAAAAATATATCCAGAGACATATGACGAATTTTCCCTTAAGTTTTTTACATTCATTTTAAAGCTATATAATTTCTAGTCTATTCTCTAACTAGAAATTACAGACAATTGTTCCTACACTGAATTCAAAATAAATAATTTGTTATGCCAACTGATATGCCAAAATCTCTCCAAGGAGTTCATGGATATAGTAATATAATTAACTCGATATGATAGACGCATAACCAGGTACAAAGGAGCCAATTGCTTGATTGTAATTGTGCAATAGAAAAAGGCCTTTTTTCAAACATTTAAATCATGTCATTTTGGTTGTAATAAAAAAAGTTCTTTATGTACATTTTAGTGCAAAGTCAATTATCATAAAAGTGACTTTCGTTTCTGAGTTAGGATATGAATGTCATCAGCATCTGGTTGAATAGAGCTTATTCGTTTGTGCTCAATCCGCTCATTATCCAAAGCATATTTCTCAAATATTCAAACAATCAAAGCCTACGAACGGTGGT
>UXSR01000821.1:0-16887 GCA_900604375.1 Mesocestoides corti
GCACGACTTAGCATGCCCCTAAAGGCAAAAAACACACCTGAACCGAGATATTAGGGAATCGGTCGTCTCCTAAGCCTGTGGCCATCTTAACCTCTCCGGACATTGAAAGTCACTCCCTGTCCATCTGGCCAAGCAATCGCCTTGCCGACGAGGTGAAATTCAAGGAAAACCAAAGCCAAACGTGGTTCGCAGACAAATTTATCCTTGCGCGTTTGTGAGGCAGATGTGCGTATTAAAGCCTTCCAAAGAGTGGATGGTGTGAATGACAGAGGGCTGCACTGGTCACCCAACTGTGGACGTGCTCCGTACTAATACTGCTCTTCATACCTTCAAGAGTAACCTCTAGACGAAGTTGAACTCACGAGCAACAGGCGTCTCTTTCCAGCACCTCCCACCAGGTTGTCCCTGAACTGCCAAAATCACGTCATTATTCGGGATTGCGGGTTCGCTGTTCAGCAGAGCCAACGCGTTGTCACTATTTGAAGGTGCTGTGCATTCGTTTCACCATTAGATCTAGCAAACATTAAGTCATATTCGCTAGCCGGAAAAGACTGCAGGGCGAATTGCATGTCATTTGCTCGAACTGATGGCCAACTGATTATGGCCAACTGATTGGGGTCACCTGTGAGGTGTTTTGGGTTTACTTGCATTTGATTTTGCACCAGTTTTGCATAATTTTTCGCAAACCAAAGTGAACTGGTTTGTATGACCACTGACCTTGTAACCGACTTAGGAATGTAGTGCTTCTTATTCTTACTTATGTAATGTGCAATATACTTCTTCGTTGGCATACATTTAGTCATTGAGTGTTTATCTAAATGTTTCCGAATAAACTCAAGCGGCTTCATAAAATATATGGAGTATGTTTTTGACCTGGAACCATCAATCACTCGAAAATCCTGGAACCAGTTGCTTTAATGACGTGTTTACTGTTTCAAGTTTTAGTAGTCGTTTGCTCAAACGTGCACTAACTCACGAATTGAGCGGCCTTGACTGAACAGTCAATTAAAATCTTTGGTGGCCAGGTAACTTGCATTGCACACCCTGCAGTTTATTAGTATGCAAAATTGTGATCTAAAATCCTAGTCCAAACATCAAGGTAAATAAAAAAGTATTGAAAGTTAAGTTACCTAAATTTTAATCCAACTTTGTAAATTAAAACTTGCTCAACGATGTACGAAATTATCTCTAAAGATTATGAGTGTGTTTGGCTTGTAATCCATAAATTAAAGGTTAAAAGATGTGTGTAAACAAAGCGTCGGTTCCTTTTTCAAATTTAGAGTGGGCTGTTATGCAAGGAGACTGTTGCAACAGATTGTTCTCATGTTGACTCTTGTAAATCTTGCTCAGTCTGCTCCCACTAACAGAACGCTCAAAACGCATTATAATCGTGCAGTTTCTCTCGTTTGCAGTTGGCATTTTATCCAATAAAAAAGATTAAGTCAGAGCACTTAAGGCTTAGAAGACGACACTTTGGGTTTTTTGTTAATGTCCATTTGCTTTTTACCTTTGTGCTGTTGTAAAGAATATGACCGCGTAATTACAATTTCAACAGTTTGACCACTATAATGACAGAAGGTCATCCATTATGTTGTCTTCATTTTGTTGACAATCCCGAAAATTCAACCAACTGGCTCAGAATAGCCCTCTTCATTAGTAGTAACCCTCTTCCTTACCCCTCTCTCCCTCTTACTACATTATTAACTCCGTCTAATCGCTTCAATGAGTGTTTGAACCTCCTCCTTACAACAGTCTTCCAAAAAGGCTCTTAGTTAAATTTGTTTGTGTAGCTCGCTGCTACCATATATGACATGTATTCCATACTAATTTAGCAAAGCATTGTACTTATTGTGGTAGGCACTATTTCGACATTAAAGATGGTATTGTAGCAAATCAAATTAGGTTTTGTTGGCCAGAGTATGAATACACACATGCACCTAGAAAATAATAAAACAAGCTGTCTAGGCGTGCAATTTGTGGAAACAACAAGCTAGCAGTGTTTGAGTCTGTATGACTTGCTGACTAACCAGAATGTATGATTTTTATGGACGTTCCGCGGAGGTCGCCTTGTTTCCAAGTCCAAGACACATAACTTTATACGCATCAATTCAGGAATATAATTATTCTCCTTAGACAAACCATCGAATGGTGCTGTGTACATTTCTTTGTATAACTTCTATTTATTCCTTTAACATAGTCTTACTAAATCGGTTTAGGCTTTGAGCACTAATTTGTTCCCTGAAATCTTTATTATTATTGATCGCTTTCATCCTAGAGAGCGTATTTACACAGTCAACAAACAGCATAATGTGTTTATTACGGTTGGAGAATCTAAGATTATATTTGAATGACAGTCTTTCTCAAACACTCGTATAAATGTTGGCTGTCTTACCATTTTCAAATGCGTTTATATTCCTTGGATCACCCACTTAAAATAGGTTTATTCAATCCAAAAAAGCAATGACTAACGATCCCTTATAAAATCCACCCATTTCGCCCACTTAGCTTCGTTATTAACCGGCCCTGAGGGAAACGTGCGTGTCTACGCTTTGGGCTATGCTCACGGACGTGGGTGTTCAGTAAATGCAGTCGTCCAATCACAACACAGTCTTCTCTTTGCCACCCACCGCGAGCACGCAAATGCTGGGCACAACGCTTGAGTGAATACATCTCAATGTGTGCGTTTTTTCTCTCGTTTATAAAAATGAGCGTGTCTTTCTCCTACCGTTTAAATATGAGCGCATGCATCCGCGCGTGTTGGCAAAATTGACTTGGCTTATCCGCGCCACTGATTGGGTAATTTAGTGGACCAGACGTGTGCGTCCATTCGACTTAAAGATATCCAAGTACCTGAAATGGCGCGCGCTCACAGCTCAAAATACGTGAGCGAATGGATGTTTTTTTCTGGAGCAAAGGGGCGGGAATAGATGTGGTGGTTGTTCGACCTCGGTATGTAAAATGTTAGCGGTCATAACTAGAAAATATATAGAACAGACTAATTAATAGATCTTTGCTGTGGGTGTGCGGGTCTCTAGTTCAGAACTCACAATTGCCAGTAGGCGGAGGAAAAGCCTATAATCATACCACCAAGGCCAGATGGGTAGACGCGCTGAAGTAAGAAGCATCTATAGCATTTTTGGGCATTGAATCTCATGAGCTGTGGCTCTTAAATTAGATGATAGAAAATTGAACACTTTGCAGTCTAGTGCTCCTTCATGGTGGTTAAACCTCGTTAGGTAGTTAAACCAAAACCCTTCTAGAGATAATGCCTTACTCGAAGAGTCGTAATAGATTTGTTGTGCCACTACCACGTGGGACCATCCACTTATTCAACCCCATTTAAGTAATGCGATCTTCTCTGGAAATATGAGGGTACTCGTGTTAGATCGGATACGATTAAGGGTAAAATAAGACCCGCCACTCGGAATAGTATTAAAAATTTGATTATGACTGATTCCCTAAAGTGTGAAGTGACCTTTATAGGTGGCTGTAAATTGCAATACCCAAAATAATCAATCAGGAAAACCGATTGTTTTCGGGGATTAAGACTGCGAGGTTAAACGCCTTCAACACTCCTTATGGAGAGAGGCCCTAACCCCAATTGTCCTGTCAGATTTTTAGTTAATTTCAAAAGAGATCGATGGATTTTGAATAATAAAAAAGCCCTTTGATAAATAATAAGTTGGACCCCTCTAAGCTGCTTTTCAGTTGATTACTGCACTCAACACCAAAATATTTTGAAAAAAAAACATTCTTTAAAATATAATTCACTATTGGAATAGGGATACTACGTTGTGATGTAGAGCACGCCTAGCTTAGGTGGCTGAAATCACTTCTGGGAATGACAGACCAGCCCATCTTTTGTCTCTGCATTCATATGGCACGCAAAAACACATTTTTCCATCCTTTTTCAAACTAACTTGCAGAACATCAGTCTGTGTCAGGTATGTGAGAATTAGCTGATCTCTGCTCAACGCAATTAAGTGGGCTGGATTAAATATCCCATTAATTCCCAAAAAAAGTGGTTCTTCAAATTGACAGTGGTTTTACCTGAACGCAATTGTTTCAGGCTTTTTGGAGAAGAGCCATTCAAAGGTTAAGGTTTTTGCTGGTTTTAGAAAAACAGTTTGTACACATTACAACAGCGTCGAAAAAAATTCTAGTGTTTGTTGCTCCTGTAAAATAAAAGAAACGATTAATATGCTTCTATAAACGCATAATATCTGAACTGTTCGTCGGCGTCCTTCAATGTTTGGCTTCTGAGCAAGTTACGTCTGATAAGTTGGTACGCTTCATCGACGTTTTTCTCAATCTATTTTTGAAAACCCAATGCAATGCTGTACCAGCAACTAGCCTACCTATGATCTACAATACATGTGCGGCAACCCTGATCTGTAATGCTTGACTGCCTGATTGAAATGGTTTGGTGTGAACTTACTAGTGAAGTGTAGCACGATGCTGGTACTATTCACAAGCCACTACCTTGGAGAGTCATCCCTACTGACACCGTCTACCTTCTACAAGCCAACGTAAGTGGAAGAGGGTTAGACGTACGGCTAGCAAATTTAATCCGTTAAAGAAACCATTGTGAATGAAAATTTCATTGATAGTCAGCAAGACATTTCAGGGTAAAATCTTTTTCCCAACTTGAATGTTTTGGGAAGAAGGGTCCGAAAGGTTTAAAAATCGTAATAGCAGATGCCGGTTAAGTATTCTATGTATAATTGATCAATGGCCGATAAACCATTTACTGTTCTAGTCTAATTACTACAAATTCCTGAATAAATTATGCGACGAATCTTAAAACAAATTCCAATTTTTTTAAAGGGAGGTAAAATTAACTGGGTGACAACCAGAACTAGCATATATTTGGTGACATTTAGAATGGTGACTGCACCCATTTAGCTAGCTAGGTCCGTTGTATCTCAACCAGGGAACTCTGCAGCACAAATACTTCACTTATGAAGACTTTAATACAATGCAGTGTGTCGCACTATAAAAGTAAGTCGGACATGATTGCATTCTTGGAAATCAGTTGTGACCAGATCTTGCCAATAAACTAAAGAATCTTTGCTAGAGTGACTTATGGGAATGACCTTCCACCTCTCCAACACGTTTTCTACCCTCCAAATGCACTGGCGTAGGTCGATGGGAAATAGAAGGGCGGTAATTAAGAAGAACCTCTGTTTATAAAAAGGATCATCGATAATCCTAGCGTTGGAGCCATAGTTATGCCTAATCCCTCTCAAAATTTTGAATTCACATGCTATCGCGAAATTCCTTATCGAACCTAATGATTGCGAAACTAAGGCGGTACTAAAGTAAGAGAGTTTAAAATGAGGTTCAAAATCTAAAACTGGAGCTCTTGTGTGATGCAATTTTACGAATAGAAACATAATTTTGGTGTAGGAGCCTCAGTGTCGTACTCGAATTTTACCAATGTCAATAGCCAATGTTGACATGACCCGACTAGGAAGGAGGAAGAAGACCGTAGCTCAGTCGATTTATTGCTAGAGTAAAGATGTGGGTGATTTAGTGTGATTAGTCCGCCTATGTAGAAACGCCTGACACCCATTTCTGAATGAACATCGCTACGTGAAGTGCCGTCGTTTTAGCTTAGTAACAATGCGCGCCGATCACAATAATTCTCGTGATTACATAACAAAACCTCTCAACTTAGCTAGGAACTGAAAATTAGTGATTGCTTTTACTCATTGCCATTATCATGGATAGTCAATATTAATCAAAACTAAAGGTTTAGAAAACATTAAGTTCAGTTTAAACTTTCGGCTTTCCCTTACTTGTGTGTGCATGTGAGAAAATTATGTGAGATGTTTGTGCATCGTGTTGCCTGCATTTGCACCACTGCTTAAATTGAAACGTGCTCCAGAAATATTGGCTTCGGCATCATTTAATTTACTGCAAGCAAAGGGCCTGTTCAATCTTAAATGCAATCTAATCATTAGCAAAATTTCCTTGATCCACCATTTCCACCTCCTACGCCTGTCAAACTGGCTACACACATCTGCAGTCTTATCTTTTGAACAATTCAAAATAATTGTTGTAGAGAATGCAAAAATGGACATTAGGGGGCACAGGCACCCAGCTGGTTTCCTGAAACACAGTTTTGCGAAAATTTAAAAAAAATACATGTCGTAAAAATGATTGAACTGAGCTAAACGCCATCCTGAACGCTGAACTTCACACCCCATAGAGTGTAAAGGTTTGTCAAAGCCTGAAAATCATTGATCAATTATCCTCCCTGAAATGTCAAAACTCCTCAGTATTATGCATTAATCAAAGATTGGGCTTTTTGTCAAGTCTATTAATCACCGTCTAGATAATAAGCGGAAATGCTGTTTTGTTCGTTTTCAACTGACAGCCGCACATCTGTTGGTATTTTTAGCAGGTTCTCAAATATCAATTCCTTGCAAAAATGTAAACATGTGTCTAGCTTCAGGAATAATTTGCATTACGAGTCAGAAAATGTTTGAATTCTGGAAGTGGTCATTCACTGCGTCTGGAACGGCCAAATTATATTACAGGAGGATGTTAAAACGAAACACGTAAAAGGTTAAGCTCGAGCCTCTTGCTCTTTGGGATGAAAGGACCTTTTCTACTGCTTTATCCATTTGAGGGAATGCAGCAATGTTTATAAACAATGGTAGGTCGTCCATTTACTTATCGTAAGAATGAAGGCCATAGAAAACTTGCCATAATTTTAGTGGCACTACTTATTTCCATTGCGGGAACGTGTCTCTTACAGATACAATCCTACAAACTTCTTTTAAGTTCCAGCAGGAAATACCCCACACATTTATTAGCGAAACCAAAAAGCGTTGTTTAAGTTAAGCGTTGAGAAATCTGTTTCATTTTGAGCTTAGTTATATGAAAGCTGCTGTATGATATACTTAGCAAATATTGTGACTTTGAAGTTAAAATAATGTAGGACCTTAAGGCAATATTTGACTATTGAGTTGGTTAGTGAACGCAGATATGGAGGTACTATGTTTGTGAGAGCTCAGCATCGGCAACTCTGATCCAATTCACAAGCGCAAAATGACATTTTCTGTGGCGAATTTTCATTAATTTAGTGGGATATGTAAGATTATGAGTGAGCATACTGTTGTTTTGATCTGCATTCTAGTTAGGTTTTTAAGGGTAATACACTTCAAAAGTGAACAAGCAGACGTATCGTCCAACTGATTTTTGAAAGTCGGGATCACTTTGCAATGATTCATTACTGTTATACTCAGTTTTTCTCATGAACAACCACACTTAATTTTGGTCACGTTCACAAAGACAACTAGAATATATCAAAACTGGAACCTATTAGTAAAAACCTACACTGTTTCAAGTTTAAAAGCGCTGTATTTGGAGTTAGCACCACTCTGGCACCGTTGTGCTATTAATCGACCTCTCCACAATATCCGTAGAGGAATTTTATTTTAACTTTACCAGGGGGATGCTGAACAGCAATGTAAGTGCTCGCATAATGTAACGTTTGGTGCTTGGTAGCAGATGGCTAACTGAAAAAAACCATTGGTAACTAAGTTTGTCCTTGATAACCTCAAATCCGTACTCGTTGTTATGTTGAGCGATATATGCACAGCAATTTGGATAAAAATTTTCCAATATTAGGACCGTCATATTGGAAGTGGGAAGTTTCGCTATTTGTCACTACCTCCATTTTTGAAAGACTCTGTGGACAAAGTTAATGTGACATTGATAGTCTGCTTTAGAACCTTACAATTGACTGTCGTATTCCCTAAGCTGTCAAGTCTTATCAATTAAATTGTATTTTTTTCTTTTTTGTACCTTAATGCGTTACATTACGCACGTACACAGAGTTAATCCACATATGAGAAACATTTGATCACGGTTTGGTTACACGATGGACCCCCATTTGGGGTATTCAAAGTCTAGATTTTAGGCATTCAAAACATTAAAAACGCTGCTACTTTATGAACTAATCCATTATAATTACCGTCAGAGGGCTCGTTACGATTTATTTATTGTTTTTCCATGTTTCTAAATTCAGATAGTTTAAAGTGATACCTGACCACTACGTTATCGGATATCACCGAAGCATCAAGTGAACTCTCATTCTTTTACCCTAAAGTTTCTGGGGCAAATACATCATTGGATTTCGCTCACCTCTAGCATTCTTTACCAAACTTTATGCTGACAGATCTAGAGCGTATGCTAATTGCAGCTTGCTAGCAATAACTGTATTATTGCAGGATTCAGCCAAGAGACCCCAAAAATATCGTTTTCGACCAAAAAGTCAGGTTCATAAAAGTATGATGGAGCCTTGGTTGCTATATAACAAAAATACTCACTTTATTTATCTGAAAAAGTGCGTAAATTTTTCAGGTTTCACTCACCAGTTTCTTTTTGAGATCAGTCATCCGATTTTTTCAGAATAAAGTAAATCCACCTAAATGTGGGCTTCATGTCAGTAGTTATCATCTAAGATAGTTTAACATTTGGGTTCCTGGATCATTATCTTCAATTTTATTTCCATGGAATAATTCCCTTTCTTTTTCTTTCAAAATTGTAAATTGGGCCAAAGAAGCATAACAAAACTACTCTGAAATTATTCACATAAACTAAGCACTACAAATGTAAAATATCTTTCTTGTATAGGTACGTACAGTATGAACAAAGTAAACTTAATGTACTGAAACTATATAGATTGCGAACGCGTAAATTCAAATTTCGCTAGACCTTCGCAAACACATCTTTGGAAATCTCTAGTTTAGCTGCATATGCTGACGTTCAGTTAAGTTGCATTGGGTAATCTCATATTCATTTTCATTTCTGGGCTTCTTACGCAACGGCCTCTGCTCGAGCAGCCGTGATTTCACTTAAACCTGTGCATGATAAGCAGTAGTCAGAAGCACTAATCCGTTGAACGTGATAATTTACGATCCATCGATTTGTAGAGATTTTGAACACGCTAACTAGTAATAATTGATACTAGACTGGATGAAAGATGTGGTTTTCTGAAAAATTGATGCGAATTATATTATAGCGATTCGGCTACCGTTTAACTCCCAGACAAACTGGCAAGACTGAACAGTCCCTAAGCCTTATGTAAAAAATTCCGACGACTTTCACAGATTTGTCATGTACTAAAACTTAGGGGAAACATTCGAATCTGGTGTCTGTAGATGCAGAAAATTACATCGTCCCAAGATATCTGGTTGTGACGCTTGTGCTTGAGTGGTGCAGGCACACCGAGCTCTTGCGAGATCCGCGCGGACTTGACTGTCGTGGCCAGTGCCCGTGAATCATGCGGTCGGTAATTGACGTGCATGCGCATTTGGGGTTGGCGTTTGACCTGCAGCTCGGGAAGGAAGTGGAAAAGCTTTACGATTGGGTACAAAACACATAATCTTCCGGTAACTGCAAAGGTCAAAAGACCATAAAATGCAACTACAGACAAGTGACAGAAAGTGTTGATTTTATGACCTGCGGCGATGTAATAAAAATTCACGAATTTCTCTGCTAAATTTGCATTAGAAAATGTATTAGAAAGTAGGATGAGCTAAAGACTTAAAAGTTGTTAAATTTAAGTTACACCGCAATTTAAAGCTGCACCAAAGTTCATGATATGGGAAGAAAATTTAATTTGATGTAGAAATCAGGACGCCGTTTCCTGAAATTAAAGTTTGTCTGCAAGAATGCGATTTTGATTGAGCTTACCATTATCGGGGACTGTATGCGGCTGGCTAATGTAAACATAAGTATTATAGCGCACTTCCTTACCTGTAGAGGATGCCGAAAAACATCAACAGCTAAACACGAAAGTACCAATGTACAAAATTCGGAATTCAAACTCGTGGCCAGTGATGTTTATTAGCCGTTCGAACATCGGTCACGAACACGAGCAAACGGTCTCGTATATGACATGACGAATTAAAGCGATTATCCCCTATGTATCTAAGTGAGTAAGTGAACTTAGCAAACCACAAAAACAAATGTGCATTTATTACTGCGTATCAAGTAGCTGCGAAATTTCGACAACAGCTCAATGTATTTCCGTGCATGTCTATGAGCCAAAACTCGCTCTTTTATCATGCTTTCAGGTACGAAAAACACGGTTCTGTTCTCTCCAGGTAACCTACTGTAATTTACCAAGTCTTTTGGCCTGGCACCTGGACAATAATGATCTTCCAAGAGTATGCTTGGAGATATTTTTCTTTTTTCATACGTTTTGAAGAGTGGCCATGAATATTATAAATTCCCCTGCCTTGGTTTTATACTGAGGATGAGTAAACGAGGAATTAAAATAATCTCAAGCATTTGTTAACCTAATTCTGTCCGCAATCGCCCGGTTCCTCCGAGAAGGCAGTCACTCTGCAAATTTGCCTGAAATGTAGTACCGAGAGACAAATTTACCTCTAGATCGTTTCTCTTTTCACGGTGCGAAAATCCAAGGCTGGCTTTATATCTGTTTCCCGTATATGCTTCCAATTACAAATCGGGTCATCAAAATCTACACTTATTTTACTCTAACACACATTTATCAAGCATATTTCGCTCGAGTGATTTTTCGTTGCTTCTAGCAAAACTAGTTTACTACCTCTATGTAAAACTCCACACTCTAAAGCAAAGTTTCAAATTATGCAGCCTGATGTGTTTTACACAAATTAATATAGGGCCCATCCTGGTATAATAGGTCGTTCACATAATAGTAATGAAAATACCTTGTTGGAACTATCACAGTTGTCTCTACGTTCCACCATCCGACTTCGTACGGCTCCATGGGAGGAAACTAGTATTCCGTGTTCACAAATTGGTTTTGTTTACCAGGTGACATCTTTTTCGTTAGCAACAGTGTATTTTAGCGCTGCTTCCTATCTCCTTGATTCTTCTCAGAGGAAAAAAATTGAGTGGTTGACTGGTTTGACTGATTTCTACTTAGAATGAATCGGTGGCCTCGTTAACGGAAAACGCGAGGTGGATGGAGTGCAAGAGTGGTGAGACCCAGAAAGATGACAGGTGGATTTCGGTCTCTTTGTTTTAATTCGCGTGCCAGGGCTTGTGTGGCGGTCATTTGGATTTAGGCAGAAAGTGAGGCAATAGGTGTGACATTTAGGGCAGAGCACAATGACTCACTCACATGCGCGGCAAGAAAACCATGGTGATATCCGATTACAGCCTTAAATCAATGTGGTGCTTGATTTGAATCGATTTATACACAACCCTTTGTACCACTGTAGTTCAATAAACATTCATTCATAATTTTGTGTTAATAAATGCCCGACTATATGTTATCCATGAATGTACAACTGGAAACATTAAAGTTTTCGCACTAGAAACGCGTTCTGCACTCTTTTAGTGGCTGGATGTTCTTCAGAAAACTGATCAATTCTAAAGCTAAAATCTTAGGCACCTTTACCTGAGGTCTCTTTTGTAGGAGCCCATCACAAACTTTGTGAAGAGGCTAAGGAAGCTCAACCTTGAAGAATGTTGACAACTGGCGTTTCAGATTAGGATTTATAGCATGGCATCGACTCCTAGATGTTCATAACTTTGCTGGTCTCGTCGTAGTCTGCAGTAAATGCTTGCATAATGCTATGATGTTGAAGAAAAATTTGCAAGTGTTCTAAAAAGTATGCTTTCGGACATTGTATTATAATATCTGAAGGAAGTATAGAGCACAGATTTTCAGTTCCAAAAGCAATCAGTTTGTGCAGAACAGGCTTTAGGAGTCACGACTACCTTCACGAGTTTAAAGTCTGGTAAATTCTTCCTTGCGCAAATTTTTTTTGAGGAATCAAACTTAAAACAGACAAAAACGGCGATGGTCATAAATTCACGATCTGTTATTTAGATTTAAATGCAGTCCTATCCTTGAAAAAAGTAGTTTCTCACTATCCCTTCTAAGTCACTTTTATGTACATAGGTTGTCTCATATCACCAAGGGTACAGAAGTTTTTAAATATATTTCTTACTGCCCGTTGTTCCTTTTTATTGAAAGCAACTGTCAATTGCCGTCAACCCGAATAACTGATGACAAAATTATATCGCGACAACTCAAGATGGAAGAGTGGTTAAAACAGCATACTAGTTGTTCTCTTGTGTGATTCTCGATGTGTACAAAATTTTAGCATCGTCTTTGCGCATTTCATTTTTTTATTATTTTTTTGTTCCAAACCACACTTCCAAGGAAAACTCCGAAATGGATTAATTCACATTATGCGACAATTTATTGCTGCCACAATTTATTATATGTGTGAATAAAACATCATTAGTGTTGATGTGCCTTGCTCACCAGAGAATCTGCGCATTGGTTGCTCAGCAGGAAGTCGAATTTGTCAAGGCCGTGTGTTCTGAATTTACACAATCTATATGACATGTCTACTTAGTTTGGTGAAGATGTGAACATCAACGTAAACGAGGTTAAGAGAAAATAGACTAAAAGAACTAAAAATTGACACACGCGCACACCAATATTCAAACACATACGCTTGGCAGACACACATCCATACACACATATCATTACTTTGTCCGGGAAAAGGGAATAATTAATAATTTTGAAGGGACAACGAAAAACCTTTTCAGAAAAGGAGGACGTAGCTCCGCCCCTCCGCTATCATAAATGAAAAATACTCCAACAAGTTTGCTGCTTTCTAGGTAGCGTTTGAAGTAGTGCACGCATATGTCGGCCGAAGTTTATAGAAAAAAGTTGTACGTAAAATAAAAAGCCACTGAACACGACCAGTCGATGGACTTGATGTATGCGCTTTTGTTTCCAGCTTTAATAATGAGGCTTTAATCCAATTTGGATTACCAATACAGCGGTTTTGGTGGAACGAAACTATCTGCTCAAAAAGAAAAGTAACGGGGAATGTGTTTTAACCATATGAGAGATGATAGTTTCACTTTGAAAATACGAAACTCAAAAATATCATAGTCGACCTATTGAGCTCCTCGAAGTTCGGTATTTTAGCAACTTGGAAAGTCGGTGTTTTGCTCTTTAGAAGGCAAAATTCAGATGTAAAAGGCGTCGCCAATGGGGCTGCCGAATTTGTGCTGAGTAGTCATCAGTCGCTGTGCTTCTGATACAGTCAACTTGTGGAATGGCTTGCTTATCACTTAAGCATCAAAATTACGGTTGGGAAATATGAAGAAAATAGCTAAAGTTGACAGTTTTGTCAAATCTTGTCAATGTTAACAGAGCTATAGGTGAGCTTGAGGACAAAACTAACGTTACAAATATACAATTAGTAAATTCGTATGCAAATAAAATAATAACAAATTCCTTTTTACTTCAGCACTTTTTGACAAGCTGCAGTCTAGATCGACAACTGGATTATGCCCCTAGGGTTAAGGTAGAGTTCAGGAACTCGATTCAAACCCTCAGCTATGACTCAAAGTGACTAATTAATCTTTATGCCATCTATCTGGTATATGTCGTAAGCGATTTCAGTAAGTGATGCACAGCAAAGACTATTTAGGGTGTCGTTTGCTGGCAAAAAGGACAACAACAGATTGTGGTTTGCGTGTACTCAGGAGTATTAGCTGCTGTGGAACTCCCGAGTTTCAACTACTTTAGGCTATAGTTGGTATGTCATTCAATACTTTCCACATCCCCCACATTGTATTGACTAGGGCTTTTACTTTGGTTTAGAAAATTACTTGAAATTTTAACTTACAATTTTTTTTATTTTTATGTCATTCCATTAATTTTAGATCAACCCTTAACTCACTTGGAGTTCACCAGCTAAAGTAAAACTGTCCTTTAACATGTTTTGCTGATTCAATGATGATTACTGCACTATTTTATTGCTTGTTGGGAGCTTTAATCACTGAGTAACAAAAAAGTTATTTTAATAGAGGAACTTCCGAATACATTGGACATCGGAAAAACCGCAGCTGTATTCGGCAAATCTTGATTATGCTACAGTTTTTATGAAATGGCTTGGGACAGGATGGAGGTGGCATCCACCCCTTTACGAGGCTCTTACATTTCCATTTCATCCGCATTTCTCTTTTGTCGTGTACGTACATAACATTTTTTGAAACAACATCTTTTGTTTTCTTTTGTGCAGTCTTTTAAATGAATTCTCACTGACTTTTAAATTCATTGAGATTTTGCAGGCGTTTACATTACTTCTACTTATTTACATAGTCAAAATTTTAAAACCACATGTTAGCATACATTATGTTCAACTCTAAACTGCTTATTCGCAAATACATTTCCAGCTTTGACCAAGAACCGGAGACTAACTCCCCATAGCAAAAATACTCAGTGGATAGCAGTGGAATTGAGTGGACTTGAAGTAATCAGGTGTCTTTCTCTAAAGGTTCTGGGTTTACGAGTACTCCAGGGACGCCATTTGAAAAGTGATTGCAGAAAGGTGACAACACTAAAGTGGTTCATTTTTACCATCTAGGTTTAACCGATTTTTCTAATTTTAGGCTTGAAGTAAATAGGTCACAATGACCTCATCATTGCCTGTTCAATGGTTAGGACAATTACACTGGGATAGAAACTAAGCTGCTTTATTAACCTGTATAACCGTAGCATCGAAAACTTGATCCAGTACCGTTTTGAGCGAGACTACTTGAATTGGAGATCCAACAGTGTGCGCCTATGGTTTGCATTATTTGTTACAAGTGAACTTTTGTGCACATTGGTACACACTCTGTGGTCAGGAATAGAGAGCGAGAGTTCAATTGAGAACAACAAGAAGAACCCTGGGCCTGTTAGGGCATATTCAAGCAATTACACTATTTACACGTAAGTAAATTGGAGCTTAAGCAGAGCTTGACCATGAAAAAGACCTGTTACTTTAAAAAACCACTGGATAGTTTAGATTTCATCAAACAGCGTGTAAATTAGCACATATGACATTGTAGGGACATCTACAATTGGAATAAGGTAATATCTGGGGACCTAAATAAAGATCTCCAGCAAAAATTATTTAACCCAAGAAAGACAACTATCGGGTATGATAATTTGAGCTTAGCAAGAGTTTTATGAGTTGAGCAGCAACTTATAACGTTTCCGTGATAGCAACCTCAGCGATGGTGTCCCGATGCCATAAAATACGTTTTTTGAACGTTAGGTGATTTACCACGATCATTAGGTGTGTGGTACTTTAAGGTAACACGTCCAGGAGTAAAGTAACATGTTAGAGTTATTAATAGCCATGTTTTATGCTTGGACAATATCGAAATTTGGAAATCATTGAGTCTCGTCTTTCCAAGTTCCATTATTTAGACTGGATTTATTAGACTACAGATCGAGAACTCTATTCGTAAGGCGACTTTCGAGTTTAAATTGCCACCGTATTCCTAACACATCCCTTTACAATTTGAACTTATTTTATGGACTCGTATAACCAAATAATTTCTAAAAATCAAATAGTTTCAAGGTTCAGCCGCTTCTATCAGGTGATACACATGTTTGACATGGCAGATGGCAAAAGTATGTGGCTATTTAACTTCCCTCACTTTCCCTACCATCAAAATCTTAAAATCGAAGATCTTCAAAAACACCGTTTGTCAATCTTTCCGTATTTTGATGGAGCCGTGATTCTGAGTACCAGGACGCGTCACACCTAGGCTAAATTGGATTTTGTAACTGCGTCATGAATTTTTCCTCAACTTGTCTATTTACACTTGTCTACAACTATTGCGCATAAAAATAAGTAAATGCAGCATTTATCAATATCATGTTGACATGAATAATTTGATTTCATTGGACTTCACTATTTCCAACTCACTTTTAATTTGAGAAGATAAGTATTTCTTCTAAATTCACAGCTCCAATACTGCCCTACCCAACTTTGTTTAGCAACACTTAAGCATTGTTATGGCTTTTCCCAGGAAACCCAGTCCAAATGTTTAGCTAATCTCGCAGAAACAAGTAATGCAATTTTGCTACTTGTTTGTTTTGTTGGAAAACCGCTTTAATGACGTAGATAATGAGAGAGAGACAATGAATGGAAGAGAAAAGACTGTTGATGGTGTTCTGTTGCTGTATTCATAATTGGTTCCTTAAATATGTAGGCATCTGCAACGACAGTGATTGTTTCTAAAACACGATACTGAAGCACGAAAGAAGGCAAACACAATACGAACAGCTTAATATGGTTATTAAGGTGTTGAGCAGTGTCGTTTTGTTTTGTTTTAAGTTTATTTGGTCTGACTGCATGACTGTATGGTCTGAATGACTTGGGTCTTAAAATTTCAAACTCCAGCATTTCATTACTCTCATTGGAGAACCTGGGACAAATTATCGCAAAATAGATGGATAATAGCGGTATTTCAAACAAAATCCTGGCGCGAAGGCACAAGCTCAGTAATAAATAGGAGTGGAAACATGTCTGATTATTAGAGGTTTGCATTTACCTAAACTAAATCACTTTGCCCGAAGGTTAACTCACTAACCATATAATGAAATGACCGGTACATTTTTACACAAAATTGGTAGTTGAACAATTTCATCCTATATTCCTTTCCTTTCGACAATCTCATATTTTCTGTTCCATCACATGACATTTTTTGGATTTTCCTAACTAGAATTAAAAATTCAGGGACCAGGGATGTTTGTTAACTAGATGGTTAAAATTCTGATTGTAGCAGTTACTTTTGGAACGGAATGCAAGTAATTACTATACCACATCTCCTTCATGTGTTCTAACTTGAGTATACTAAAAAACTTAGGCACAGACGATACCACCATACATGGATTTATTTCAAGCGGAAGATTAAGCCCATAAGTCACAAAGTATGGTAAAAATAAACTCAAAGTTAAAATAGCCACGATGTGCTAGAGACCAGTGTGTCCTAATCTTGATCTCAAGTCGAATTTGTCTTCGACGCGACAACCTGTGCATAACTTCAGAGTCGTGAACTGTTGGT
>UXSR01000822.1:0-16864 GCA_900604375.1 Mesocestoides corti
GTGATGAAGCCCCAGTCTATGGTTCAGAGACTCGGAAGAACCTTGACCTCAACTCTAACGTATGTGACACAAATGGTTTAGTTTAATAGTTAAAGGTGTCTTGGTACCCTCCGAGAAAATTTTGCAATGTACCCAAATCACTGCATACAAGTGAACGGCATTTGCTTCATTAAAATCGCCAGTTTTCCGCAATCAGGTAACACAGTCCAAATATCTTGACGTGGGTGCCAACTTGGCACTGTCGGATTTTACCGAATGGCGTGACAGTCCCTCTATCTAGTGTTACTAAGCTTTTAGCCAAGAGATTACATGGATTTATCTGTCTTAAGGTAATTTGTCAAGGATACTCTCTGCCGTCAGCGATTGAGGAAAGAGGGCATAGAACAAAGTATTCAATTAAATATTCTATTTGGATTTCTGACAAAATCTAAATTATTGGTAAATAAAAATGATTGTAATGAATATGGCGAATTTTAGGGTACATTTGTATTAAATTTTGATCACCGTTCTTTGTTTGTATCAGTCCGCTAAATACCTTGTTATTTTGATTTGTCTCTTAATTAGTGTGCGTAAATCGGTCGCTATATTATTTAATTTAAACCAGTTTTACAACTATTTTTAATCTTTGCATGTTTTTTAAGCAAGTTTGTTTTAGCTAGAGTGTAGGTAATTTTGCGCTGTATAGGTCTGTTTTTGTTAATTTTTTCGTTTAGGAATTCTTGGCCAATCCTAAGTCTAGGCTATCTGACAAGAAATTGGGTGGACGTTTTTTTCCATTTTTTTAATGCGGTCTCTTTCGTCAACAAATGGTGCCACGCCTTGGTGCTTTGACAATCTGTCGTTAAAAGCAGTGCTTGTTAATGACATGTTGCTGTTCCCTGTCGTATGTAGAATTTGGTGAAGTCTTAGTCACAGTTAAATTACTTTTTTACAATATGTCTAAACATATTCCTAAGCTATAGGTATAAACATAGACGGAAACTTCGGATTTCGTGTTGCAGTCAATGTACGTGGTGTTAGATAGTAGTTGTTAACATTGTGACGTTACTCGATGTTTTCAGATTTCATCAACAGCATTCCCTTTTTTACCGTTAAGAGTGCGAATAAAATAACTTTTTGAAGGCTTACTGTAGTTTTTCGTTGATCACGTTCGACTCAGAAACTATCATAAATTATCCCAAAAGCCTAATAACTCATCGTACATGTTTTGATAGGTCTGTTCACACTAGATGGAATGGTTGACGACACTAATAAGTTGGCTTCCACTTCAAGATATTTAGGACTATTGTACCTGGTTTTGAAGGCTTGGGATTCTTTGACGCAAATGCCTTTCATTTGAATGCAGCTAATTCGTAATATTACAAGGGATCCTTTCCGTTTGCCTTGACACAGTGTGTGTTTCGAAACTAGGATCATTTGTTATTATGGGTCAGATTAATGTAAAACTTGTCATGGAATGTAAATGGTGTTACCCAAGTGAATAAATCTGAAAAGTCGTTTAACTCTTAAATAATGGTACCTGTGGCCTTATACTCATCTAAGAAACAAGTCATTAAAAGAGCACTCTGCCTCTAATTATGAGTGGGTGGTTAAAGTTAGCTTAGTTGCCTAAACTGCTTCGTGGGAACTGACAAGTGTAATTCCTGTTGGCTGTGGTTTTGTTTGTTTGTGGATGACAGCTATACACGTAATATCAATTTGCATTTATAAACTGGAGCGTAATGACACATCCTAGGATCATGCTTACGGCGAATTCGTGCAGACTGCGCGTTAATGGTTTGTACAGCATCCGAAGTCCCTTGTTCGAGTGTCGGCCCGTGCTAAATTTTCCAAAAGTCAATGCATCGTAATGATTTTTTCCTCTCGTGGTTTCCGTTATTACTTGTTTGAAAAAAGATTCTTTTGGTGTACTTATTGTCTGAAGTTTGACATATTGAATGCTTCTCTTTTATATAGATTACAAGATGGTAAACCCTTGTCCTTCGTGTTTCACCGCACCCATTTTCAGTTTGAAATGCTATTTCCTCACATGGGATCAACCTTTTCAACCTCATATCAGTGCTTCTCTCATTCCTTTACCCCTGGGAAGGCTCGAGAAGACATCAAGGACGGTGGGAAAAGTATGAACTATGCTTTATTTCAATACATTCCAATTTAGTTCTGATGCCACCCTCGGCCTTAGAACACTTAAGTAAGTCCCCGTTTTGCTTTTTCCTACTTCCCCGCAGCTAGGCTTAATGCTCAAAATCCGATGACCTTTAAATTGACCAATCCTGCGGCAAACAGAAGCACTCACTGTGGTGTTCTTGAATTCGTTGCCGATGAGGGCAGGATCTACGTTCCTTATTGGATGTTGCAGAACCTCTGTCTAGAGGAAGGCGATGTAGTTCATGTTAAAAGCATCGTCCTGCCTGTGGCCACCTTCGCCAAATTTCAACCACAGTCTGAGTCCTTCCTGGACATATCCAATCCGAAAGCCGTGTATGTGTAGCATGAATGGCTGTTTTCTTTAAAATGTCTGTAAGAAAGCTAAAACTGGTGGTTTTTAACAAAAAATGTCTATATTATAGACGGCAATTAGAATTTCGAGAAAAGGGTGTTAAGAGTTGACTTAGTTTTGCGCATACTTTTCGTATTAAAGACTATGAACCACAGCAGTAATATTTGCCTATAAACCATCTAAATGGGTCTGATGGTATCGTTTTACATTAGTAGAGGCCTGTCTTGTCCCATTGGTATCTGTTCATCCGGTTGCTATAATGGATCTCCTGCATTTGTGATCATAGATGCGTCTCCATAGCATTAAGAGCTGAATGGCGCGCCTAATTTTTGGTTTTGAAAATGCAAATGGTGTGATTTGTCCCTATTTGGTGTACGCGAAAATGCTAACTGTTTTGATCGCTCAGTTCCAACTTAGCGTCTAAGATCAGCATGTTCCGAGTCCTTTTAGTCGCGTACGATGGGAGCTAGCTTGAAGCTTACTTTGCTACAGGCCGTAGACTTGTCACTTCTCAACTTATCTTTCAATGCTCACGTGGTTGTCTTACCTAAATTGACTTATCTGATCAATAACTGACTTCACGCTCCAAAGTTTCATGGTCCTAATTTTTGCTCAATACGTGAGTAAATCGACTAGCCTTGGTAGATTATCGGGTCGCATGAGATCACTTGAAAAATGGTATACTTTTTCTACGAAGTTACTCCATCAAACAGTTTGATGGAATGTAATTCGAGAAATTACATGGACGTGGACGCCTTGGGTCCATAAGGGGTAGCTTTTCATGGCAGCTGCACGGAATACGTAGCCCATACAAACCCGTCCCAGACCCTAGTGCTACGTGTTCTACTAACAAGTCAGGAATCAAAGCTTGATGTACAAGTTTTATATCCAGGCCGGTTGTCAAACCATAGTGCCACAGCGCTAAATATGCACTATACCATTTCAAGTAGCTTTGATTCGGCACATGCAGTGAAGTTAGCGACTACATTGTGCTTGAAAATTCGCGTTTATACGTCTTTCCAGAGATAATTTCGGTCATCCTATTGGTGGTTTATCCTGATTAGGATCCGACATTTCGTCAGTGCTAATTTCGGTTGAGCACTTCCTCGTTAAAACTGCTAACTCTTGCACGCGTGTGACGTCATTATCTCATTGAAAAGTAAAGCGTTTTCAAAGTACGCAGTAATTGGGCCTGTAATGCTGTCTCTTTTATCTGTTGGTTGCTCTTAGTCAGAGGCAGAATAACTTTGGTTTTGGGTTCGTCTTCCACTGAGAGCAGTGTCCTCGTCCAACTGCCCTTCCGACGCGTAAGCCGCAGTGCTATTTCATCAGATTCGCCTGAGCCTTCGGACCCCAACACACCCGCTTTGAGCTATAAATAAATGCGACAACGTTGCGACCTCTACATGTTGACTTTCAAAGATTAGGTGGTCATAGTGGTCTTGATATAGCTCACTCTGCCTACTAATTTTCCCTTGGCAGATTGGAATATGCTTTGAGGAAGTTTGCTTGCCTCACTGTCGACGACATGCTGGCCATCACCTACAACGACACGAAGTACGAACTCAAGGTCCTGGAGTTGCAGCCGGCCCGAGCTGTTCGGATTATAGAATGCGACATGAGCGTAAGGGCCTTTTTCCTTCATTCAATAAGCTCCTCTTCGTAGTCATCATCGTCTAACTAGTGTTAAACCACCAAATCCTGGAACCTATTTGCCTCAAATCGATTATTTTGGTCTAATTGCGTGTCTTGTGTTCACATCCAAACTCAGATGCAAACTTCACCTGCTTCTTAGGTATTCAGAAGTGCTACCATTCTGGTCAAAATTAGTTCATGTTACTACGTTTAAGTCTGTTACTTTGAAAAAAGGTGCAATATCTGATTGCTAGCGGAATATCCCTGCGCTGCAATAATTTTTTTGTTTAAATTTGGGATGAAAACTCGTGCAAAGCGAATTGATAATATCAAAAAACTGATCTTACAAAATTATTGTACATTTCGAAGAACCCAGTCCTCACTTTGATCAACAAATTCACTGATGTGGTTTTGTCGTAATATAACCACGTTAAATTATTCCAAAGGCCCTCCTTGGTTAAACAATTAGTGCGGAAAATTTGTAATCGAAATGTGTTAAAGACCTCAACTCAAAAATGGGCTTAGTTTAAAGTGCGCAGTAGTTAGTGTGCAATACGTGTAAACTTATTGCATGAAAACACAGTTTACATCAGGCGAGGAGGTTGCATAGAGGAGTGATGTCAATGCGTTTTATCACTGATTCGTTCCACCGATTTGTACCTAACAGCGGATATCTGTACAGCATATCCCCAAGGTCGTAATAAGAGTTCATTCGCAGTGTGGAGGTATGTTGATAAGGTGTAGTTCGTGAGCCAAGCACAAAAGCCTTTCGGCGCAGAGTCAGCAGGTCCAGAAATGAGCTCTTTTATGTAGGTGTGTGTGTGCTGCGGTTTTGAAACACGTTTGCAGTGGTTTATAGCATCATGTCTGTTGAATGCAATGTGTACACGCGAAATCTGCGCACATAATGTATCAAATATGTGAAATCAGTTTCTCCGCCACGTAGGTCGACTTTGCGCCACCTGTCGGATACGTCGAGAAGCATGTGCTTAAAGAGAAGACGAGCGCGAACGACGTAAGTGTACAGTCTCCTTTGCCGGAACTGCCTGCATTGATTGTCCGGCCTTACCTTTGGATGTGTTTTAGGAGGATAACGAAGCTCTCATACCCGACCAGGCAAAGGGTTTAAAGGTAACAATGGGACAGCTTTTACGCGATAACTTTATTGCTAACTATTGGAATCCGCTAGTAGATGAGTATTTGTGAAAAAAAGATGCTTCGGACCATTTTGTGTTAGACGCCTTCTCCTGTCAGCCAGGTCCAACTTTGACCTCTTGGGCATCCACATTTCGCTAATTTGTGTGTGCTAACAAGTCCACTAATTGTGCTCCTGAAGAGCCTGTATAGTATAGCTGCCACCTATTTTAAGGTTATATTTTTCTTTCACTTTATCCACTTCTTGAGTGTTTTCGGTGCCGCGAAATAACATATGCCATGTACCAAAGGTCCATCCATGCCGTTTCGAAAAGGGAGTTTTTGACGTTGCCGAGGTACAGTGAGGAATACGATTTCGAATAATATTCGACTCGTATTCTTGCGATATAGTTTAGACCATTATTCAACCCGATAACAAAGCCAAATACGTGTTTTGTACCTGGTTATCTGGGTCCGTCAACACTCAATGTAAGGACTGACGTGCTATTTGGTAAAAACCGACAGTGCCAAGTTGGCACCCACGTCAAGATATTTGGACTGTGTTACCTGATTGCGGAAAACGTCGTTCACATGTATGCAGTGATTTATGTATATTAAAAGGATTTCCCTGGGTGTACCAAGACGCTTTTAGATATTGAATTAAACCATTTGTGTCACATACGTTAGAGTTGAGGTCAAGGTTCTTCCGAGTCTCTGAACCATAGACTGGGGCTTCATCACGAGTTTTCTGAAACATTTTCTGTGTATTTGGGGCTGAAGAGTTGGGTTGGAAGTTTGAGAAGAGTGCTTTGCTAGCCTCGAATTAGAGTGATGGCGGACCAACAAAGCTTTCGGATCGACGCTTGTGTCGAAATCGCTGAATACATTGCCCGGAATTTTTCTATTGCTGAACATGTGATTTTTATCTACGCGAGGACGCATGTTGCATGCATAGGCGCCACAGTGTTGTGGAGAAATAGCGGTCAAGCCTGACTAATTTAATTTAATTTTTTTGTTGTGCCTAGATTTTTGGAGGCGCCGGTTGCCGACTGGATGGCAGAAGCCATGAGACGTCAACTGCAGGAGTAGCAGCTGCTCCGGGTCCCACCATCACTCAACGGTTAGTTTTATTTGATGCGTGGCACGTAAGTAGTGACAAATGGAATGTGGCATAGTGCCCTTTTCCTGTGCTGCCTCGATCTTGCGATTTGGTTGTTAAGATCGAGGTGTTTTGCTGGTCGCCTTGAATTTGTATGTCGTCACTTAGTACACGAAATGAGTTGTGGGTTTCCAATGGGGCCAGCACTCAATACCTTGATCTCTGGGTTCAACGTTGGTGGCCTCTGAGCCCACTAGGGCTCTCAGCGTGCATCGTTTGACACAGTCTAAAGAGAATTACGAACATAAGAAGCTCAGCCGTGGCAGTCCGACGTTTGTTGTCTGCAATGCTTCTTCTCCAAACTGTGTGGCTGCGCAGTGTCGTGTGTGAGCCTGTGATGCATGGTGTTGTCCCTTGTGGCGTCTACCCTACTACTGCTGGTGTGTTTCGACTTTAATCAGACCCTAGGTGTTTGACACAGGATTGGTTGCGGTGGAATTAGTGGAAACCACTCAGTTGAAGTCGACCCTCCTCGTCAACTTGCAAGATGTGTCTGCACATAAGCAGTGGTGCGGCAGCACAACCTGGGATATCGGTAGTAGGATGGAGGCAGTGAACATGGAATGTCTTGTAGTAGTCACTAGTTGCTACTGCTGATTTGTTTTTTCTTCGTTTCAGCGGCATTCCAAACTTTGACTACCAGCCTGGGAGTCTCACGTTTTTGCGTGTGACGAACAAACAGAAGGAGGTGCGTCCTGGTGCTATATCATCTTATTGATTTCGTGTCGCGGACGTTTCCTTAGTGCCTTAATGCCTTTTGCGTGCGCTTGGTCTTAATCACGGCGTCTATTAGTCACCACTGGAACGGTTTGTTTTGTTAGGGTTATTTCAGTCATCCAATTGTGCATGTACGGTTGCAAGTAACCATTCGTGCGAGTCGGCTGGGTGAATAGTGTTTCCATTTGACGCAATCTCATACTCAAATCACCACCAAAACGAGTAGAAGTACGTGGAAATGTACACTTAGTCAATGGACCACCTGTAGTTACTCCGGAGCAGTATGACTAATGGTGACTGACCAAGTAATTGCTATTTTAATGCCTTTGAAATTTGAGGGAGCGTTTTTTTCATTGCTTCATGAACGTTGTAGGTTAATAAACGTGTTTTCTTATACTTATTAGTAGAGTGGTTTTGATGCATTTTCATGGTGTTTAGGAGGAGCCGGAGGAGTCTGCCGCCACCTTCCGCCCATTTGAAGGCCAGGGAGTGAAGCTGAAGCCGAGCAGCAAGAAATTGATTCATTCATAAGTTCGTTTGAAAGTCACTTCGAAGTAGTTGTGTTATTTACCTGTTTTGAGTTACGCTCATTGACACAGACATACAACTAAACTTCATGTCACTGTTGGCTTGTACCTTGGGAAATTGGGTTTGATTGCGGCACAATTGTGTCACCATTGAACTATGACTCACTCGAAAAGAGTTTTTTAATGGAGGATTGATCACGGTTGAGTAGGTTATCACCTACAGGGCGACGAAGAGCCCAATTAACATGTAGTAACTAAGCGTTAACCCACTAGGTCCTGGAGCAGGAATGGTTTTGCGCGTAATGTGGTGCTGTATTTATCGTCGATAGTCATGCACCATGACTAGGGGTTTACCTTGAGTCCTATTGTTCTCCACGAAATTTACCAGCATCGATGGCGTAAAAAGCATTCATTGCATCCCGAATTGAGTCAGTCACAAGGCATTTGAGAAGGCTTTTTTAGGTCATTCAAAGTAACGCGATAGCTGATGTGTGAAGGTGTTGGTAATGTCATTAACTACGCATTGTGAAAGATGGGTAGCGTGTGGTTGCACAGCGGTGTAACACCCGATTTGCAACACCTGTGTTTTCATGGCTAGATGACCACTTCGCAGTGAAAGACGCTAAAGACTGAATGCGTCTGTGACCACTCTACTTCGTCGTTGCAAAACTGGGTAAACATAAGCGTTAATAAACGGCACTAATGTAGCAATAGATAAGTTTGAAGACGTGGTCAGTAAATCAACAAAGTGTGCAGCGTAGGCAATGGCTGCTTACGAATCTTTTGGGTGCACGAACGGTAATGCACGATGGGTTATTGGCGTACTAAGAGGCAATCCGGGCTTCCGAAACCGTGTGCGCGTTTGCCTAAACAAAAAGCGGGCAAGGAGTGAGTGTCGGCGACGTCGGGGCCAAGTGCGTTGTGCTTGTCCGGTGTGCAAATTGTGAGTGGCGCCGAGTGAGAACAAGAATTAAGACAAGGGAGAAATCAATGATGGCATGGTACATAAACAGCAGGCGTTAGATGCTCAATCAAGTCCATTGCTATTACTAAGAATCTGAAGAAGTGTGTGTGTGCGTGCGGCAGCAGCCTTCTAGCTGTTGCACGCTTAGTACAAACAGGGGTTTTTCGACAAACACACGAGGTAGAAGAAGACGAAAATGGGAGGGTAGTGGTTTGAGAACCGATAGGCCGTTAAGTTGTGACCTCGTTCTCCTCCTCTTTGCTGTTACCGTCGGAGCAGTGGCCTAACGAAGTAGTATGTAGTCCCTCCTGACAGATGTCACCCTTATTACTGCCTTTGGCAACAAACATCAGTGTCTAGCGGCATCGCCATCTGACCAACTTAGGGACTTGGCTGAATTGATTGTCACTGTTGCCAAGCTGCTCAAGCTAGTAGGTGTGTACGTAACTGCCTTCTGCGGAATGCGTTTGCGAGACGTAGCGTGTCTTTGACATTACTCCCTTTAACCTGGCTGACGATTTGATGGTTCGTTAGGACGCAGGGGTAGTTTAGCTGGTTCTTGTGTCTCACTAATGATCTGTCATCGAGAATTCTTTGGTTTTTCCGTAGTTAATATGTGAGGGACCTCAACAGTTTGATATTGCTTCCTTAAAACTGAGCGGAGTATTCACTTCAGAGTGTAGGTTTATCTTTATCATTCGTGACCATCATGAACAAATCGATGAGGATTAAAATGCGGTCACATTCACACACCACTAGTTCTCTAGCGATGGTATCGTGAATCCGCGTTTTCAGCAGTCATCCTATTTCCTTCTGAGTATTTGTGGACTTGCAGCCATTATTGCCGCCTATTCCTGTGCAATCGCAATACGCTGAAAATTGAGTTGAGATATACAACGGTGATTCCGCACCAAGCATGTGCCTAATTTCTACATTTTCCACGAATTAACAAGGTCAGAGAAAATAGGCAGCCGTAATTTTTCACACCAGTGCTTTCTCGTCTAAGTAGAGAGGGTGGTAAATGAACAACAACCAAAACCGTAAGTGGGCCAAACGTGCACTGCGTGATCCGTCATTATTTTGGTCACAGGTTGTTAGTAGGCTTTAGGAAGGAATCGCTGCCGCATAAACCGATCCTTAAGACGACCTGAGGTGCATTGATTGACGCTCGGAAACCGGAACCATGTTCTTTGTTCCGCCGCAATGCAGTTCGATCGTATGACCATTCACTTCGTTTTAATATAGAGTTAGTAAGCGTTTAGCGAGGTGATGCGAAGCTGTTGTAATCAAATATTTCAGATGAAACAACAAGCTCGAATTACACAGCCTTCAGCTGTCGCGCGTCCAACATTAACCCCTGTGGATTTGATGCCACTCGTTGAGTTGATGTGGATGCTGGACGGTCTTTTTGAATGATTGGGCAGTTGAGGTCACCTCATAAGCTGTTGGACTTGTCAATGAGCTTTATTTGATGTAGCGTGGATAGATTTCTTATTGAAGCATTTGAATGGCCATAATCAAAGTCCCTTTTTGAGGCCTGCTTCTTTGAGTCTTTTCGTGTTGTAGTTTCACTCGAAGAATTCATTCAGTACTTTGTTGGAGTTTGTCCAACGTGGCCAAGTGGGCGAATCGAGTGAGTAGGTGGTTTGTGGAACTGAATGAATGAATGCCACCGGTCATGAGCAAACGCGCGTTCGTTCCAAAGTGACTCGCGTCTTCTGTTGGTCATTCTGATGGACGTTTCGTTTTCGATTTAGCATTCTTTAAAACGCCGCGAACATTACATCGTCTTGATTCTGGCCCCAGTTAACACATTGTTATTCGATTTAGATCACAATCCATGTATTTGCAAATGGTGATTAAGTAGATGGTTTGTAAGTCGATTTGAACAGCCACTTGAGAAAAGCTTAGGCTAAATCGCATTCAGTAGTGTCGGTGCAGCTACATTTGGCTGCCTTGAAAGGCACCAGAGCTGCCGGCGACAGTGGCCACGGTGTAGTGATTTCCCGAAACGTGTAGAGCTTTTCTCGAGAAAATATTAGTCGAGCTTGCGGAATCCATTCGTTATATTGAATTAAGTAAGCGAAAGTGCTATCGGATATCTGTGAAAGGTTACAAATATAGGGGCAGTTGTGCATCAAGAATTACGGTCGACTTGGTTGACGTAGGGCAACGGGTGTCAAATGTAGTCTCTTAGTCAACGATGTCACTACGTCAAAGCTATTGTGCTCGTCTCAATCAGGCCTGCTTTTGTATGTGCTTACCAGGACTTACCTTGGAAGTAGCGTCACCTGGTCGAACATGGGCGAAGTAGAAGCAAGTGGTTACTTTTTACGGAGCGAGATTCCTATCGGTAGCACATAGAAACTAAATGAAAATTACATCGATCGCACCGTTGATTGCCTTGGGCGACTAGGTCGATAGAAACATTTGCAAGCTGTCACTGTTTCGAGATCGGGTATCTGTGCCATGAGGTCATAGTTATGTTAATGCAATAACACTGAAATCATTATATTTATAAAGTGATATCTTATTGCTCCAATTTAAGAGGTAGTAGCTGTGAAAAATCTTAAATTCCTTGAATCGATTTGAGAAGTTGACGTCTGAGAAAGTGAGAACATTTTTGTTACTACTGCCGGATATTCTCTCATTCTAGCACAATCTTTCAGTTTCACCTCAGAAGATGTAATTTTTATCCTCGCAATTCGTTAAATCTTTCAGCATCACAGAAATTTTTTAAGACTTAGGATAATAATAAGGGAATAGTTGAATTGGGTGTTTGTAGTGCCCGATTATTAATTAATGAAGGTAGATCTAGCTTAGGTTCTATTCCCTATTAAAACTCTCATCACTTGCTTGAGAAACTATTCTGCAGGCATTTGAGTCACGATGTAGTCTTCTGAGCCTGCTCTCTGGGTTCTCGAAGATTGCTGATTTTGAAGTGTCTTTAAGGTGTAATCATTGTACATTTTGTAGGAACACCTCATTGTTCAGATTTGTCTTTGTGTCATTCGATATCCTATAAAGAAAGTAGCCTCTTTGTGTCTTGGCCTCCTGTCGACTTTTGTAATATCTCGTTTAATAAGTTCACAATATTTTCGTTTCCAAAATTTTCGAGTCTCGTTATATAAAGTTTTCTTTAAATGAACTGATTTTCTTTGACGAGAGTATTTACTTGTAATTTGTCCAATTACAGTGCCTAATATTTCTAGCAAAATGTATTTGTGTGCCCATAAGTGACTTACATGTTATTCGTTTTCCTTGTTTCTCTTGTTTTAAAGAGTTATCTACCCAATCTCAGCTGATTTATCTGACCATCAAGCACAAACAAACGTAAGAGTATTTAGTGAATGCAAAAATCTGGAATGCAATTTTTGCTTTTTATCGGCGCAACTTCTTTCCTGATTGAAACTAACAGTCTCATCGGTAAACCCAAAAAAAGGCAAAAATACTTATGCTAACTAGGAAAATAGTCAATTTACCCTATAAACTTAATGGCTGAAGATTCTGGAATGAACCATACTCACACGGCCAAAAAGTAAAGATGCTCTAGTTCGAACTGCGCACTTCACTTTTACGGGGTCATCTTCGTAGTTACTGACTGCGTTTATTCGAGCCTTGCCGCATAAGGGTCCACCACTGTGTGAGCGTGACCTCAAACATGCAGCCAATCATGCGTGAGTAGGCCATAGAGCCGGTACACCGGCAAAAGATGAGACACTCACTCAAACGGGTAGTCTCATGCAGCTGAATCCGAATGATTTTTCGAGTACGTGATCCCCCAGTCAGTGCCACTTCTTCTGTTTCCGCGCCACCACCGGCACAAGCCCTCACTAATCATCGAAGCCCCATTTCTGAGGGATCTGAAGCTGATATTGATTCGATAGAAGCAACGCATATTGACCCCTCTGCTGCGATTGGCAAAAGGAAGCATGAGGTTCCCCAGCCAAAATTAAGCTACATTGACTCAACAGAAGATCCCTTCGAAGAAATAGTTATTCGCGCTGAAACCTATTTTCCCGGCCTAACAAATATAGTTGGGAACCAGGCAAGCAGTTACATAGTAGAACAGACAAACTACGAGCCCTCCGCTCCCTCGCAGCGTCGAACTGCACCTCCTCGACAACACCTTCCAACAGTTAATTCAAATACTCGACAAAACCCTTTTAATACATCCATCGCTGAAAGTAAACGTCGCGGTGAAGAGGAAATCGATAGGCGGATCATGATGTACTCACACGCCAATCGCAAGCCACGTACCCATCATGGACATAGCCTCCATGCCAATCCATATCAACAGGGCTCCCCAATTCACTCAGTTATTCATTATGGAGGTTACTATTCTCAGAACCTTAGCAACCCCCAACCACCATGCACATCCGAGTCTGACATGGACGAAAGAACAACGTATGACTATCGTGATTTCCAAGCCGCACGTCAGAGGTTTGAACAACGGGGACTGACAAGTCAAGCCGCTTTGCTTCCTCCACGAAACCCCTTGCATCGCATTGATCTTCGACCTCAACACTCAATCACCAGTACTGTAATGTCTACCGGACCCAACAGGGCTGGATTTGGTGTAAGTGAAATGGTACCCATGCACCCACCTCATCCGAGTCCCTCCCACTCTTCTATGTTGCAGCCTCAGTTCGTCTCCCAGCCAAACACTTCAGAAATAAATCAGGAAGGTAGTGCGCTTGTAAGGCGTGAACCAAGAAATTTATTTTCAGGGGGATGCAGTTGTGGTCCCGGAAGTGGCTGTGGAGCCCTACCAGAATCGCCTATTCGCCAAGAACATATGGTTCATCGCGAGGCAATTCAGAAGTACCTCGTTGCCGAAGAAGTCGGTCCAGGTGGAGTGAAAAGTGTATTTAGTTTTCCAGGAGGCGTTGAACCTAGTGACCTGACCCTCCTACGGGCTGCTATTTCAGCAAATCAGCCAAAAGATGCTTTCATACCTGAAGAAAATGATGATCTGGAGGAACAGTTAAATCGCCAGTTGGAGCAAGCTTGTCCAGATATAAGAACTTTTCAGGAGAACCCAATTAGACCAACGCAGCCTCCTCAACCTCCACATCATGCCCAACCGCAAGTGCCGACCGTCGGACGGACATCTGGTGGGAGCATGATGGTTGGTGGAGGTGGGCAGAGTAGGAGCCAGTACCAAACTACTCAGAAGCCTAATATCGTGAGTACCGAAGAGGAACAGGCTCTATCACCTCATTCGAACACAGAAAATCCGCTTAACACTCTCATGTATAATGGAATAATCCACCAGTTTGCTGGGCCGAGCAATCCAAGTCAATTGCAGTCTTCGTCGAGGTATCCGATGCAAAACCAGGCTCAACTCAACAACTGGCACAATTCACCTCAGCATCGCCAACCTATGCAGGGCCACTATCAAAATTTCACAACGTACAATTCAACGGGCTTGGATTCTCTACCAGTGACAGGAGGGAGAAGCACGGGCCCACCCACTCACCTCAACTCTGAAAATCGTTTCATGATATGAGACATCCAGCAGGAGACGCAAGTGACCAAATCTGTTGACTTTATGCATTCTTACGATTTGCACCTTTCCTGTCCCTATTTGTTCGTTTATTCTTGTTAAAAACAGCATGAACTTGAATGACTCGTTGTTACAACAGGACAGCTATGAAGTCTAGACCACCCTTCAAATGTTTGTGATAATGTGGAGAAACTAGTTGGTGTGAATAGCCCTGACGCGAACAACAAATACTGGGTAAACAGAAATATCATTCCATTAAATTATCTGTTTTAAAGCAGAAAACTGGCTTTCTCGTTTCAGTGCAACGCGTGTTCAAAATATAAGACTACAGTCATAGTGACGGGTTGCTGGACAAATACTGACAATATGTTTAGTGAATATTGACACTAAAGATAAGATCTCTCAATAAATTTTCTAGGATTTTCTTAAAAAAATCCATCGTAAGGCTCTGCAATGCATCTTAATAATAGGAACACTAGGATCGAATATTTAGCAGTGCAGAATAAATCCTTTCGACAACTTTTGTAAACCTACTCAGGTGTAGAAATTCCTGCACGCTTTTGGGGATAGAATTAATTTAAATACAGAATTACGGTAAAGAGTAAATTAGTTAGTTATTTACTTATATTTAGAACGTCCATTAAATACTTCAAGAGGCATAGCCTATAATTAAATTAAAAAATATCTTGGATTTACCGTCCTTAAACACCAACGAATCTGATAGCGGTGACGATCCACTTCAACTTCTTAAGGTACTCCAATCAATAGTAACATTCATTTTAAGCGATTAACGGTGATTACTTGTTAGGGCAAAGTAAAGGAGAGCATAGAAAGCCCTTTAGAAAGGTTATGCATACTAAGAAAAGAGTGACAAGATAAATTATCAACGTACTGATGAAGTGCGGTGAAAAAGAGAACGGATCCTAGATTACTCTTAAAAGAGCGGATTGAATTTGAAGCAATTCAAGACCATAAAAAAGAAATAGCACCACACGTATGTAAATGCACGAGGTCAAACACGCAATATTAGCACACAAGGGAAAACCGATCATGAATTCGTTCACCAAGTGTCGCACGTGTTGCACTTCTGCTAATGCAACGCGATCCCGATGAATTCCCTTCACTAACTACGGCATTGTTCACCTTCATCCCGCCAATGTGCCGTAAAGTATGCTGGACACAAAAAATGAACAAACGACAAACCAGAGGGTTAACCGTTGAGGCCAAAACACGGGTTTATTATCAGGTCTTCAGTTTAAATAAAGGAAAGTACGAACTGCGTATGAGCTAGCTCTTCTTTGCCTCACAAAACTATTTGCACATTGGAGGCATTCATGAAATTAGTAACAATTTCCCTTATAAGCCGTTCGGATACAGAGGCCGAAGACGAATATTTTTCTGGAAGATGCCAGATTTAGTACAGCCGATAAAGGCTGCGTTTTGTGTACGACTATTAGGAAAATATCTAAACAATTGAACTAATTGTGTTCCCAAATACTGCAAAAATTCGTCTTTAATCATTTTGCGCCTGAATTTCACACCTGTTAAAGTAGAAGAAGTTAAATGCACGTATTCCGTTCTGGTTTGTGATTGACACCAATTGTAAACTGCCAACAAAACTACCCGATTGGGGGGGGGGTTTGTATTGCTGGAATTAAGTAAAAATTTTTAGTTATTGATGTAGTTCTGCCTCAATATATACGCAGATATGTAAAAATGTATGACCAGTGATCGACAGCAAACTAAAGAAATTAACGCGAAAGCACATACGAGATATAAGGAAATCCAACTGGAGCGTGTTTATTCTCAGCACGTCTCACGTAAATGATCTGATCAATAACAAGTCACACACGAGTGCACTAAGGCCCCATCCCCCTTCCACAAAATCCGTATTTTTATGTAGAAACTTGAGTCTAATTTAGCATTCTTTGTCTCGCTTGCTAATCGGTCGCGAGACTCCTACGTGTAGATGTTAATCGCAGTTCTCTCAACACCTTTCGACCCCGAAGTGACATGCCGTAACTCACCAAACACGTTGCGTTTACACAAGTGCCACATTTTTGAGATTCTCCATCACCAACGTGGCGAGTGTACATCACCGGACATGGTGTGGATTCAAAAATCGCAACGCAGCCCACTTAATCAGTTAAAATGAGAGAAGTCCTACGATGGATGGAGAAAGGGTAAAAGGGCAGCATTGGTCTTTGAATAATTGCAGATGACCTTTGTTACTGCAAGCGGTTAGCACTATTGCCTGCACATGTGGACAGGCAGCATATTGTTTGTTGAACTGATATGTTGTGGCTTGCGGGCTATCTACCAAACCCCACCTAGTGGTGAAGACAGTGGGTGGTAAATGGTGCCTGTGAAGTTGACGTGATTTGGGCATTGGTGTTCTCGGGTTTTGTGTCAACGAAATCGGCGATACGATGAACCACCGAAAAACAAGAGGTGCAAAGACTTGTGGCTACAATGGTTCTTCTTTCTCAAACTGTCAAGGTGACAATTTTCAAGTTTCCGTAGGCGATAGTTACGGGATTCGATGTGAAAGGATACGAGAGATGCAATCACCGGTTTATAGGCTAGGGAGCAGTTCCATGCGCTCACACAAACCTGCTGATCCGATAACTGGTTCTGGCAAGTTCCCAAAGTGACGAACACACGGTCTTCACTACAGCCACGAGATACCTTTAATCTCAAACCGTGATTTGGTAATTGC
>UXSR01000823.1:0-16831 GCA_900604375.1 Mesocestoides corti
TGACGGGGTTGTCGAACCACACAGTTTGGGTGAACTTGTAAAAGTACAAATAACTGAATGGCCAGATGAATAAAACGGGGTGGGAAGTTGTGGGTGGGGGGTGGGGGTGGGGGTGGGGGAATGTTCAAGGGTGTGTGAGCAGACGGGCACACTGAGATAAGGGGGCAGCGGGCTGGAGAATTCAGCAACCGGATTAAGGGGCGTGATTGACCACGACTCACTATGGCCTCGATCGTCTCTCAACGACACCCAGTCGCCTTAATACTTCAGCGAGGCCCAGTCGCAATAGCGATGTTCCGGCAGCTACAATTTGCCTCAGTTGACTCTCAGCGACTACACCTCTGGGGACTATTAGGGCTCGGGATTTCTACAGTGGCGACGTATAAGGGCGCAGATATGTTGGATTACGCCAGCCTCAGCCAATCCTCTGTCTCTTTGTGTTCGGGCATTGAGCTGCTCAGCCAGCGTGGAGGAGTCGGATGGAAGGCGCATGACGCATGCTTCTAGCTTACGATGGGACGGCGCCTGGCTTGTGGCTGGTCACTAGGGCCCATTGCGCTGTACCAGTCTTCTTCATACTAGGCCTCGAGTATCCTACACCTCTGTCTTTAGGCTGTTGAATGACATGCTTTGAAGATCAGCTGCAAATCGGAAACAAGGACGGATGAGAAGCACAAGATAATTAGCGGCGCAGCCACTTGAGTGGACTCGGATGGACGGCGCCTGGTTGAGGGTTCTGGGTTTCGCTTAGTCAATGAAGCCTGTTCTGTTGAACTGATCTTCTTCATACTATAGCTCAGGCACTCTTCACTGTGTTAATTTGGCTTTAGCCTCGACAATCATACGGCAGAGTCTCATTACCAAACGGGGGAGTTTGTGCAAAAGTTTTATTTCCGTAGTGAGAAAAAAGTTTTTTTAGCAGCTATGAGTGTCTGAAGCGGCGAAGTCATTGTCTGGATTGGCCCAACAGGGGCCAACAACAAAAAGGGTGAGTCATTGTTCCACTCAGGTCCTCATGCACGCATACTCACGCGAGGTGGCTGTCAGTCCACTACAAATTTTTTTGTTGTACCCGTAACCCATGTCCCTTTGACCATTACGTGATTATTTACAAAAAAATTTGTTCCTAGAACAATAGGCGCTAGAGTTTTGCGATTCCCGAAATTTATTTCACACACTACCACGAGCTCCTAATGCATTCTCAATCGTGATGGAACAGAGAGTAAGCATGCGATTTCTGCAGACAACTGTGAGTACCTGCGTCCAATTTATGCAAGGGATGATTGCAACGACAGCTGCAGATTCTACCATGATTCAGACTGCCGACATCGCAATTCATGCAAAAGGTATGGAAGCAAATTTTGACTAATTTATTGTGGAATTCACGATTTCCAGTGTTTTAGTACTCAATAATTGGACTTGTTCCCGTACTTGTCTTCCACTTGGTGCATCCTCGTTCAACGAGATGCGCCAAATATTTCGTTTACATCCGCTTGGATGTTGGTTCTCCAACAATGGAGGTTGCAAATAGTGAAAATGCAAAGTAATTTGACTTCACAAGCACTTTTACCTTTGACAACCAGGCCATTAAAGGCATCAGGAAGAAGCCACTTGAGGTGTCCAAAATGTAGTGGCAATCCAAACGACTGGGTATATACTACTTAAGTATTCCGAAGCATCAACGCAGGCAAATGGCATGTTGAATCATTTCTCTTGGCATTGACGCATTTGTGCAATTGACGGATCTAACAGTGTTGAATCTACAACAAAGCCACGCTTATTGGTCAAGCAAACCGCAAAACGCAGCCTTAACTACAACGACCACAGAGCAACCGTCGAGATTGATGGCTCACCACGCTTTTCTGTCACGCAAATCCAACCACAATCATTTTTTGATTCTAGCCGAAAAAACAGTAATTGATAATCTCGTGTGGTGTTGGAGTAGTTGGACTTGCAGCAAAAAATAGCAAGAATTTGGCAATACGGTAATGTGCTGACACTGATCATACTTGAACGGTTGTGGTTTACAGTGTCCGAATCGAATTTGGCTCAACGTCAAACGTGTTTTGGCCAACACAGCATTTGCTTGAGGATGATTTCTTCATACTTGCTAAGGTAACCGGTGATTGCCATTGGGGCCGTTTTGTCTCTGCTCTCGGTTGTTACGGCCTGTTAATTAGTAAGGATTCAAAGGTAGTGCTAGCAAGCCACTGCATGTCTCTGTCTTTGGACAAAATTATTAAACATGCATCCTCACTAAGTTAGATTTAGCATGATTTTGAGCAATCACAATCATTTCGATTGTCCATGTCTCAATATTTTGCAAGCTATTGATTTCATGCTATGTGGAATCTGCGTGGTGTCCTTTCAAGTTTCTAACTTCTTCCACTGAAAAAAATGTCTCAAGTTTTTTTCTGTGGAGAGTGTAACGAACGAAAATATGGTAAGAGGGAGGTCAAGGGGATGCGACAGGTACAGGTGGAAGAAGTTGCGATTTAAACTGCTGTGTCCATGGAGTAGTTTCGTCATGGCTAATGCCCCAAAACGATGCCTTCTTGAATGCCCCATTCGACGTTTTACTCGGGGTTCAACAGCGACTTGGATGAGCTGCTACCCAGATCTCTTCCCCACATGCCTTGTCTGTAAATTTGCTGTTCAAATGAGTTGGGGTCCCTGTTTGAATCCAAACATGGCGAGCAGAGTCCTTCACATTAACCTGAGGGATCATAAAATTCTGGTGATATTTAGTGACTACATCCATTGACACGGGTTACTGTTCCGGCATCCTGCTAAGTGAGGTCATGTTGCCTACAGCATGCAAGAAAACATCGGCCAAGTTTAAGCTTGATTTTAGATCAAAGGCTTGAATGCAACGAGGGTCATCTATTTAAAGTCTGCTAGACATGGTGGCACATTGGTGCTCTACAATAAATCTCATAACTGCACCATCTACGATAGGGAAGTTCCGATTCGTCTAACACTTCCGTTGTAGTGGGTATTAGGCGGCTCCATAGTGGCCTGGCTCGAATCTTCACATCGGAAATCCTAAACCCGTGGATATGTGTAATGGTTTAAGGTTAATTTCTGTCTAATCGGCGTCTCGTGTACCTATAAAATATTAGCACAATGGATATAAGAGCCCAAGGATCTTAAACAGCTATTTCTAAGACAAGGCATTGATTTAAGTGATACGAAATGCCTGACGAAATTTTTCCATTCTAGATTATCTCTGTACCCATTCTGTACCCAAAGAAGATATAAGACGAGACAGCTTAACCAAGTTGAGCTGTGTTGACTGACACAGTTCAGTGGACTAGTAAAACTACAGAAGACTGAAAGTTCACGTGGACAAAGCTGGGGTGATAGTGCGTCCAGAGGGGTGAGTGAGCAGAGGCGATCCCGCTTGATCGACGGACACGCTGCCAAAAGCGGGTCGTGTGTGTGTGAGGCTGCGACGGTTGGGTTCTTGGACGTGAATTAACCCGAGTTACTGCACACTCTTAGCGCCATGTAAACATGGCTACTGTCGTCTTAGCTCTAACCTTCGCAAAGTTATTCATTTCTAACATTTCATGCAGCCCGCGAATGCTCAATTACTTTCCAGATGTCTTGGGCGTTCAAGCCCGATAAGACTTGAGGTGGTTGTGCGGACGGACACAACAACAGATGACACGCTAGGCATGGCGTTGTCATGGAGCACATGTGAAGAGGAACCGGTACGAGTGTTGGGGGAATCAAAGACACCAATTAGCCTGAGGCAATCCACCTCGGACAGGATCAGTCTGACATGTCTTCGCTGACAGGCAACTACATCTACTTCAATTTCACGGTACTGTAAAGTGGAAGCACTCGCCGGGAGCAGAGGAAATCGAGAAACTGAATTAAGTATGGTCGGTGGTCTACTAGGTTGCAGTAATTCAATATTGATCAATTCACCATGGGACGTTCCGTCAGCGAGGCAAATGCGGGCCCATTTGACTTGCTGACAGTGACCATCGATTCATGCTCCACAAACAAGAACGTGGTGAATGCTTCAACAAAATAATCCATACTGAATGAAACCTCCAATTTCACTGCTTAGATTAATGTTATCAGTAGATGGCTATATCTTGCTCCAAGTTCATTGATCTCATCCGTTAATTGTTGGCTGATGTACTGAAGTGTGTTTAACACAGTTGACGGTTCTAAGCCCTTCCTGATGTCAAAATCTATGAAATTCATTTCAAAGAATGCCAACACCACGTCGGTTATTTTCCCTACATCGTCGTCCACACAACATCCCTAAAGTCGCATTTGTTGAAAGTGCTTGAAGGTGCATGTTGATAATGCTCGTTCATTCTGCTCTGACATTGCTATGCTCTGTGTTTCTTCTTGTTGTGTTGGTAAATGCAAGCAATTATTATTCTTTCTAATGACTTGACCCAAAAGCAGTTTAGTTTGCATTAAGATGGAAGAGTTGTGTCTGGGGAAACGCAGTCCATTTTGTTACGTCCAGTCAAGGCATATAGAACCCTCACATTAAAACTCAAAATGTATTCAAGTTGTTTCAAATTGTTAGTCTTAGGTTAGTAGTCTAAAATTGGTCTCCAAGCAATCTCTACAGTGGCGATCCGAAGAATATTATGCTTATTCACAACATCACGGATCAAGCGACAATTAGCGCTGCAGTTTCATACAGAGCGACTCTTGTCGTTTGGATTATAGTGGTCATTTCGAAATCGTTTAGACCATATTAAGCCACAGTAAACTGATGCAAACTAACGCCTCGGTTGTTATTTTTTGACGTTCCAATTCTCACTTGGTTTTTAAGCACCCACAAATATACCACTCCCTGTTTTCAACTTTGAATATTCTTCCAGCACACAGATATAGTTAAGTGAACACATATCCCATGTTGACTCACGATAAGTTCCGGGTAACCGTCAGTACCCATAAATGTGCAGGCTATAGCAGTCACGACGATCTGCCAAGTACCTACTAAATGCTCAAGATATTACTGGTGGCCAGTTAATTCACTCGAGCGGTATCTCAGTCATATTTTCGTGTATCTACAGGCATTATTAAAGCTGTACAGACTCCCAGTTTATTGCGACCTCTTAGATTTCCCGTCAAAGGTAAAAAAAGGCTAGAGTTAAACTACGCACTAAGTTATTTATTCATAATTATTAAAGACACGGGGCTTTGAATGGTAGGTGTTTGAAAGATTCACTGGATGCTTGGACGTGATCGATGATAAAAGTCCTTGGTTTCATTTCCTCCATTCAAATTATATATTATTCTGAAATTGTTCCTACAAATTTTGAATTTGTCCATAGAAATCGTTGTTGTGTACCACTTCTTCCTCATCATCTTTTCCGTCTTCATCATCGTCGTCCTCCATGCTTTGCTTTTTCTTAAAGTGTCTTTTGACTGCTTCCTCAATTGCATCGATTTCGTGCTGTGTGTATTCCTCAAGGTCTTCATCATCGTCGTCCTCCATGCTTTGCTTTTCCTTAAAGTGTCTTTTGACTGCTTCCGCAATTGCATCGATTTCGTGCTGTGTGTATTCCTCAAGGTCTTCATCATCGTCGTCCTCCATGCTTTGCTTTTCCTTAAAGTGTCTTTTGACTGCTTCCGCAATTGCATCGATTTCGTGCTGTCTGTCTTCGTCAAGGTCTTCATCACCATCCTCATCATCTCCTTCATCATTACCGTGGTCAGCCTGGTGTTTCTCTTTGTCAGCACCTTCATGTTCACCAGCACCAGCCTCGCCACGTTTCTGACTGCCGCCCTGGTGGTGATGCGTGGGAATCACTTTGGCTGTAGCCGAACTAGCAGCCAACAAGCAGACGAGAGCGATAAGAAGGCACAGAAGACTCGACCTCATGCTGAAATGATGATCTGCGGGGCTCATGTCATCCGCTTTTATACCAGTGTGTGCCTCTAATTGCATTAGGCAGCTCAAATCGGAGCAATAGTTTTCCACCTATCAAGGTCAATGTGAACCACAGGGCCTAGTGATAGTTTTGCAACCAACGCTTCACTGCTCAACGCGGGGGAGGGACTTGAGATTAAAGCTTAGGTGGAGATTCTAATCACGTTTGCGCCATCTGCCAAAGACATTAGATCTACTTAATTATTAAATTAAAGGTGAGGCTAACTGTCACGACCTACCCATCGTCCAAACGTTTACTTTTAAACTACCAGTTTTGCTTGGGATTTTCGGGTAAATTAAGCGCTCATTGCTCAGTATATGGTTAAAATTGGCAATGAGGAAACATCTGTGCTAGGCCCTATGCTGCAGCCCTTTTGGGCCAACTAAGATCACGATCAGTGACAACTCAAAGCAAGCAACTCCTCGTTTGTCTACCAATCGAAAGCCGCTTGAAGGTCAAATGACCTTGGTAGTCGTTGAAACTGATTCATGTTGATGTTCCTCGCCGATCGACTGAAAGCCTCATTTATTGTGAGCAAAGTTGTTGAATGACTGCAACGGGTTTGGAACCCCACAATGTAGATGAGCATTGTCGAATTGTTTTGAGTACATGACCGGGAGGAACGTTCGTTTGCAAACATAATCGTGCTCTTAGTGCAACCCATATAAACCACACAGCTTACTGGATTGGTGTGCACAGTCACCTTGCAGGAATCTCGCTGGTGCAATGTGACTGCGTTTAACCCAACTTTCTGGTAGTTGTGGACTTAAAGCTGGTAGTTGTGTACATAAAGCCAGTTCCTCTCCCTTAATCCGGCTTCTCTTCGACGTAAGCCTGCACAGCTGCAGTTGTTGCTCATTAGACTAAAAGTACAAATGGAGTATAAGAAGCGTCCTCCGCCAAAAACTTACGTGCAGGTGTTAAGGCGGAGGAAAACCAAAAGAAAGTTTAAAAAGTGGGAGCATTTTTGGGTCACGTGTAAGCTACGGACATGTTGCAAACGTGCATGCATGTGTTAGGAAAGACAGCACAAATATGCAGCATGCTGGCCCACTTTCCTTAAAAAAATACCCCGTTAATTTGGATGTCCATCGGAGCTTCGGGCATTTTTTCACAGACGCATTATTGAATCACAGCTCGTGAGCGGTGGCCATCGAGAACACTAATTGGACACCAGTGGATTTAAGCGACGGTGTTCCAGTTACCTTCCTCCTGTGATTTCTTCGCGCCACATGGTTTCCATGTTTGCATGAAAGAAGCATGGTGGGATGCCAATGTCGTCTGAACTCTGCGTTGCGTGAGAGCCTCAAAGTACCTCTCTTAAAGTCCCGTTCGGCCACCTGCTAGATGTACTTGAACAGTGTGCATCGGTAATCCTGCACCAGACACAGCACTTCATCTCGATGCTGCACGTCAACCGTTGACTTAAATTCCACCCAAACACCTCCACGCTTCCAAATTCCGCAGCCTACTATGCCTACCCCTTCAACTCTGTGGCCCCGGCGTGTTTCAGTGTCTTTGTGATTTTGAAGTTTGATGAGCATAATGTGTTCGCGTTTGCCTTCTCAAACCTATGTGTACTGCAGGCCACAATACGTGCTAATGCACAAATTGCTTTTTAATTGATGGAGGCTAATACACAATGCGCGTTTTACAGGCGATCTGCCCAACCAACCGTGGTCAGTTCGGTGTCAATGTGAGGCATGCTTCCTTTTCCAGGGCCATCGTCGTCACCATCATCCTTCGCATATTTCGTCACTCCTCCTCTTCTACTTCATCGTCATCGTCAGTATTAGCATATGCTGCTTCTTCATCCTCTACGTCAGAAGAATTACCGTAGTCGTCAGTCGCATCGTGCAGTGATTTGCCCACGATGTGGTTCATCTCGTTACCATCTCCACATTCATTTTCTTCAGCTTCCTCATTACTTCTCGTGTTGCTTCACATCGTCAATGTCAAGTTTAACTTCATCGTCACTATCATCACACACAATGTGCTAATGCACAGTGTGCTAATGCAAAAGTAAATGCTACGAATCTCCCACCATGAAAACCAACTTCCCATGACAACAACGCCAAACGCCAATTCGCAACCCCACATTTCCATACAAACTTTGTGACGCCAATGAACCACCAAGAGGCAAACACTTAACAAAACACTAATTTATTCTAAATGTAGCAAGTGGTCATTAATGAAACGAAGAATATGCATGGATTAGCAGCTTTCAATTCAAATCAGTGACGTCTCCAGTATATCTTCCTACTCAATCTGTTGACTACGTTTCGAAATTTATTCTTACGGGCACGCCTCTTCACCCTGTTTCTGCTATCCTCCTCTGTTCTCTTCCCTGGTAATCTCTCCATTATGTCTATGTCAGCGATGTCAAAACCATCAAAACCATCATTCATCATGTTCTCCTTGGACAGTTGTTTTTTTGGCCTGATGTCATCCGGTGGCAGCATATGTCTATGCATCATGCTGGCCGTGGCTGAATTCACAGCCAACAGAATGACGAGAGCGAGACGCAGACACAGAAGGAGCGACTTCATCCTGGAACGGTGATCTTGCGTGAGGCCACTGCATGCGCTTGTATACCACAGCAGCATATGCGTTCATTGAGCAGCTACGTGGCACGCTGTACCACCAAGGCCGATGTCAACCAGGGGGCCTTGTGATTTCTAAGCAGCTTGCACTCTCAAGTATCATCGAGGTGACTTCGTAGTGAGGCGCCGCTTGCCAAACACGTTGACCTCAAAGTGCACAGCTCATTCACACTGGCCTCTTTCGTCAGGAGTTTAGAGGCACTTGATTTCTGCCGATGGCGTGCTTTCACGCGCATCTGCACTTCAGCGGATTAGTTGTGTTGGAGGTTCGATAATCGGCCAGTTGACAATCATGATGTCCGCGATATTCTCACGAGGCCTGATTTACTTTCAAAAGACTCAGTCATGTTACGGTATCAATGGTGACTAATACAGTGTTTTTAATGTCTATAACGTCGAGGTGATTTCGTGGTGGAGCGTCGCTTGCCAAACACGTTGACCTCAATGCACAGAGCTTATTCGCCAAGAGGTTATAGGCACCTGATTTCTGCCAATGGCGTACTTTCACGCTCAACTACACTTGAGCGGTTTAATTGTGTTATAGGTTTGAACATCAGCTAGTTGACAATCATGATGTGCCTGATGCTTCCACAAAGCCTGATTTACTCCCAACAGTGTCAGTTATGGCCTCTGTACTCGTATTTCTGATGAAGCCAACTGCGCAGCTACCCTTAGCACATATAATTTGCAACAACCAAATAAACGTTACAGTTAACTGTAAGTTGCACAATTTGAACTATGATGGTCACCAGACATGGTGTTAAGTAAATTCATCAGATTGTGGAAAACATTCATCCTGTTGCAGAAGTGTGCCTGCGATATGTGCACTTGAAGATGCTTTTGGGATTTCAACACAGGACTGAAACGACAATTGTTGATGTGGTTATTTACTCATTAACTGCGGCATGCATGCGAAATTGGCGTTCTTGAGTAGGCATTGAAATATCTGACGTCGCTAATGGATCGTAGCATTACACTTTTCATTAAAAAGGAATCAGCGTCGTTACGATAAGAACTACCGCCGTGATGCTGATATGTTCTAGGGAGAAAATTGTCGAGGGAGATAGTGTATCAGTGCTTCTAGCTAGATCTCTATCCTGCCATGTGCTGCGCCCAGGCAAGTAATCAACTGGCTAACATCACGTGGCAGCAGGTGCACCGTAGTTGTGAAGATGTGGGCTTCGGTTCCTCTCGGGTTTGCGTATTCAGTGTCAATCAGTCGTGCACAGACCTACAATCCATCACGTCTAGACGACATCAACAAGCTGTCGGACCATCTTTATTGGATTGCAAATGATCAACTACACGTGAGCTGGTTGTGCGATTAGAATGTGAGGTACCAAATCTGACCGTGACAAGACCCGAATTCGTCTTACTTTGTCCACACGAAACGGCGCACAGATGTGCTAATGAGCAGCAGCCACATGATTTACTTACAACTTCGCACGCAGTAACCTGGGTCCGTTGGCACTCGTTTTCACATAGGTGATTCATGCTCTTCACACACTGCACAATTCAGAGTTGCAGGCTTCAGACGAGCTTAATTCACAGGTGCTAAATATGCAGGGCATGTGCATGTGTGTGTGAGTGTGTGAACGCAGAAAAACGCATTGAAGTGGCTACAAGGCCTGAAGGATATCAATTGGAAGACTGAACCCAGATAGGAGGATCCAGACTCAATCGCCACAGTAAATGCAATGCCACTTGATTATTGTTCCACCTAAATCGAGAACCTCTTGCAAGTTTGGTTTATTTGTCGACGACGTAATTCCAAAGAACTTGTGGATATCTGGTCTGCTTGCATGATACGAACCCTCCTTGCTACTAGGCGGCTCCCTGGATGATTGTGAATGAACTGTGCATTACAACTGTCCTAAAACATACTTGGCAAGCATCATTTACTCATTCATTTTGCCACGTAGAGTTACAATGTGACTCATAAATTATGCTTGTTATCCCGGAATTCTTTTAGCCTCATCATCTCATGACGTCGCTCTTCGTTAACATTTATCGTCTGATCGAAGGAAGTAAGACACACAGACAAGGTGCTTTTCAAATGAATGTGTCATGATGTCTGGCTCACCACGCTCCGTCTAAGTGCAAAGATGACAAACGGGTTTTTTTCTTATTATCCTGAGAGGTAAGGAATCTCTAGCAATATAGACTGACTTCATCTACGGTCATGGGCGTCAGTGTTACCATTCAAGTGATGGTCAAACAAAGCGGCCAGTGCGATCATTTCCTGCCTAAGTAAAATTGACTGCCTCTCTTGTTAGGAATTTGCAGTTGTGAGATTCTGAGTTGGATGGGCAATTCTGCCTCACAAGTACGCGAGACGAATAACAAGCCATTGGCAACTAAGGAATGTGTAGTGATTTCAAACCCAGGTTACCAGGCCAAAACCAAAAGTGGGACAAAACAGACAGCAAGAGTTGGACGCTTTGTACCCTTCGTGAAACATTTGCTTGAACACTAAACCTGTCAAGCCACTCAGTTTCATCTGCCACTCTGGATTACCTGGCCAAGTTGGCAGAGTCGGTAGCCAATGAATGTCAGGGTTTACAGAAAAGGCCGCGAAGTGAAAGGTTAGCAGCCGTTAAGGCTTTGAAGATTTCTCAAATCGAGCTGGTGGGTATTTCAGTCACTCTCATCGCACTGTCAAATTCCTTTAAATCCTTAAAGAATCCACGTGCTTGCAATCGCATCAACACAACAATACATCTGCCCATGGAATTCGATTAGTTGGGTAATTACTAAGCTAGCTGATCGGGACGGATGTTCGTTTCCAAACATTTTCATGCTCATGGAGCAATTCAAATGAACCACACAGCTTACTAGATTGGTGTGCGCAGTCACCTTGCAGGAATCTCACTGGGGTGTGATGTGACTGCGTTTAACCACCCCTTTCTATCAGTTGTGGACTTGGTGCTGAAATTCGGCAAGTTCGTGTTCCTTAATCCAACTTCTCTTTAACGTAAGACTACCCAAATACTGTTGCTGCTCATGAGGCTAATAGTACAAATGGAGCACAAGAGACGCCCTCCAACTCAAACGGTGCAGCTAACATTCCAATGGGGTTTTGTGATGTTGCTCTAGAGAAACACTTGTCCTCTTTATCACCTCTTGAAAGGAAGTGCTAAAAGCCCTTGAAAACACACCCAGTGCACTAGGTCACTCTACCAAGGCAACCCTTCCACTGACAAATAAACTACTTGGTCCTCACCAAAGATGCGTTTTGTGTTTTCAGATGACTGTGCATGGCTCAATTGTGGGCACTAGGGTGCACAGAGTTGTGCAAAAGCCTGATCTGGCAAGTCAGGCTTCAACGTTGTGGTCAGATTATGTGACAGTGCGACAACACCGATACAGGTTGGTGGTTGTGTCTGTTAATCTCAATAACTGATCACTGGACCTCTGCTGTCTGTGTAGTATGAGAGCACCACAATAATCAGCATATTTTGATGTGCCACTGACAAACCATCAAGTGGAGCTATCTGCTAATTTGTCGACGTAGATACATAACGTGCCCTACTGCGCCAATGCACGATCACATGACACGTTCGATGTCGTGTCGGAAACGGTGCTTGGTAATCTGTAAACTGTGGATGACAGACAACGGTGTACTTAGCCATTAAGACAAGCTGATTTTGACACCCATCAAAAATTTAGATAATTACCTGTTAATGGTGCAAGTATGGAGTAATTTTCCTCAAGCAAATGCTGGGTTGGCCAAAATACGTTTGTCGTTGTATCAAAGTCTGTTAGGACACTGCAAACGACCACGGATCAAGCGTGATCAGTGTCAGCCCAGTATTTTACTGCTAGTCTTGCTGTTTTTGGGCTGCAAGTTCAACTACATCAACGGTCTTTACGATTGTCGCCACATTATGGACACCTCAAGTGGCTTCTTACTGATGCCTTAAGTGGCCTGACTCACAATGGTAACAGTGCTTGGTAAAAATGTCAACTAATAATTTTGTCAAGTCAAATTACTTCAAGTCTGTCGAAGGTCAAGTGTATTTTAACAACTTGACACCTCCCTTGTTGGAGAAACCCCATACCAGCGAATGTCAATGTGAAGGTGTACTTGTAGTAGCTTGATCTTAACACTACCTTACAACCCTCTAATTAACAGCCCAAGACAACTCGAGTAGAGTGGAAACGAGGCGAGAGCGTACACGACTGGTTTATTGGTGTCGAAACAACCAAGTGGCTTTGTGTGCGGATGAGTACGAATGCTGACAAAAACCAATAACAAAGGGGGATGATTCATCGCTACACACGGGCCCTCATGCACGCACACTCGCGCGGGGCGGCTGTCAGTCCACCACATACTCATTTCGTCGAACGAGGATGCACCAATTTATAGGCAAGAACGGGAGTGAATCCAATTATTGAGTGTTCAACCACTTGGTCAAATAAGCATGCGCTGTAGCGTATCTCTTGTAATCATTAGCACAGCCTTCCTAGATAGCACTTGAGAGAGCAACTCGAACGGCGATACCATAGGCCTCTGGTTGACATGAAACCACTTAATGAACGTCTATGTAGAGGGGGTACAATATCGCATGACAGGAGTCTAGCAGTTCAACATTCCAGGATGACATCGTGTCTTCCGTGTCTGCTTAACACACGCATCTGGTTACTGGCCGTCTGTTCAGCTAAGGCAACGCCACATCCGTATTGGTTTGGAGAGGGTGCCAAGGATATTGACAGCGTAAGTAATCCGAAATGGAATTTGAATTGCTGGACGCATGATTTGCATACTCCATTGGGACGAAGATGAGAAAGTGGAGCAAGTATGGGGGGAGAGAAGGAGAAGGAGCCAAATGAGCGGCTCGGAAGAAGAGAGCGTGATGGAGAAAGACGGCATGCATAGTGGGGTGCCTAATTGGAGATTAAATATCAGCCATCATATCTTTGACTTTGTGTCCTGAACAAACTGTTCAAAGTGCCTTTTTCGAAACGATTTTGTGCGATTTCTTGGAATGAACACGTGCTCAGCCTAAGAATGCCATCTTTTTCCGAGCATGTCTAGTTGTGAATTTACTACAATGATGTCTGCAGATTAGTATTCTTAAATTTGGCCGTGAGTTATGTGTTCTGATTTGAGAATTTCCGGCAACGCCATAGGCGTTTTTGGTTTGGGTAGTGCGTCAACGATACCGACAGCGAAATTAATCCAAATCGAAATCAAATTGCTGGAACCACGATCAGCATACTAAGATTTCATTTACAGGCAGTGTACGCAGAATGTCTTTACCTGTTAGACGAAGGTTGCTTTTCAATGACAAACGCCAATTTTTTAATGAGAGGTATGCCAACTAGCCGATTGGTAAACACCGATCTCGTGGAAGGAATTAGCACGTCTGTTCTAGGAGCATGACAATAATCTGCCTGCTAGAAAGGGAAGTGGCAAATGGTTGGCTAAAGGTCCGTCAATAATATGAGCACCTTATTTGTCGAATTGCGAGGGTACTAGCTATACGGAAAATGCAAAGCCTTGTGGTAAACAAAGATCAAGGCTTTTAAGAAATAACGCACCATTTAAACCGTAGAAAAGATGGCCGCAGAAACCTCGTGGCATGAAATCGAGGCTTTCGTGTCTGCTTCTGAATCTTGAATTACCGCTGCAGCAAGATGGTGAGGATCCAGGGTTCCCCAAGATGGCTCATCACCGGTTTTCGTTATTGCTTGCACTAATATCCTAACCACTTGAGATAACTCGGCGTTTGGCTGAGACAATAAAAGGTCCCTGCACTAGGTCTTGTCTTGTCTTGCGGCAGCATGGGAAGGTCGGTTCTAACGTCAGGCAGTGAATCTGGTTGCTGGTTATATGAGTCGGTGTTAGCTTGGCTACAAGCAAACGTAGCACAAGCATCCTGTCAGATGGTAGTGCTGCAATTGAATAAGTCACTTATAACTCTCCAGCCATCTCCCTAAAGGATCAACATTATCAACTAACTCAGCATTCAAGTTAATTAGTCAATTAGGCCAAGAATGCATCAATGGCTACGAAACCGGAAGTGTGTCAGACAGAAAAGCAGAAGCAATCTGATTGAAATTCAGGCTGGTCGTCTGTTCCTCATCAGACAATGGAAGACGCAAACAGTGTCCACTGATTGCTTCAATGTTCCATTGTTAGTTATCGAAAAACGGAATATAGAAGAGTGAAATGTACATTAAATTACCATGATCGTCTCACTAACTCCGGTACTTCGCAAATTGAATCGGACATAATGAATTCGTGGTGGGTCATCAGCGATGGCGCGATGGGGGAGGGGATACGCGTGTTCGAACAGGTGCACCACAAGCTGACTGGTGCATATCAATCACACTCACATTTGATTGGCCACTCTTCACATTCACACATTCAATATCGGTTGACTTCTGGCAGTTAAATAAACTGTGAAGATCCTTACAGCAAATAAGTTAACTCTTCGCCAACAGCAAAAAGTAACTAGAGTTGTCTCGCGTTAGCGCGGGAAGGTCGGTTCTAACGTCGTCAGATAAGGAATCTGTGTGCTTGTAACATCATTTATATGCCAGATAACAATGCCGCATTCAAAGAAGTCACTTATAACTCTCCAACCGTTTCCTCAAGTTTTGGGACAGCTATCTTACCATTCTAGTTAATCCCGATGATCGGCAATTACGCTTTGTTTTAGCTTTTGTCAATTACGTCAATAATATTTTAAAGGCTAAGGAATTGGAAATGCCTCAGGTGGTTGACAGAAAGTTGTTTAACGAACTGATTGGAATTCAGTCCGGTCGAATATTCCTGTTCGGACAAAGAAAGAGGCAAGCACTGGTCACTTCGATCAATGGGTAATCGTTAGTTTTCGAAAAACTTGATATAGAAGAGTGAATGTATATGAAGCTACCGAGATCGACTCACTAATCCCGGTACTTCGCAAATTGAATTGGACAAAGTGAATTCGTAGTGGGCCGTCAGCGATGGTGCGTTGGGGGAGGGGGTGACGCGTATCCGACCAAATGCACCTCAAACTGACTGGTGCATGTTAAAAACACTCACCTTTGATTGGCCACTGTTCATATATACAGCTGATTAAACGGTTGTGCCCATTTTAGTAAATTAGTTAACCTGCATTGTCAGCAGCAAATGGTAAATCCGGTTGACGATAATGGGATTCTATGCTGCTTTCTTCTTTACATCTCTTTGTCTTGTATACTTGCAAATGCTTCTCTAGGGAAACCAAATTTTCACATTTGGTAGGTGGAATGATTGCTGACCAATTCTTTGGACAGGACACTGGCCTTTCATTTGAAACTCACTCATATTATCCACGGCTGCACTTCTGTGCATTTTGCCTGCAGGAAAGTGTGGAATAATGTGTGGCTCGAGAAGGTCTCAAGCAGACATGCCCCAATTTGTCACCAAAACGCTCAAAGTTGATTGGATGCATCGACCGCACCATCAGCCCACGCACAGGCCTTACGTCATCTCTCATGCCTGAGCCAGCAGAAATGACACCCAGCAAATTCACCACTTGTCCCCCAACAATGTCTTGTGGAAGTGCTGTCACGCGAAAAGCGATATTATTCTCTGGGAAACTACACATTCAGCCCACATTCAGCCAAATGTGCGTGATTGTAAAGCTACTCGTTCATTTGATAGCCATTATACTTATCAGAAATGCTGAAATCTACTGATGGCAAGACAAGCAGACTGTCACATGAGGCCACTCTGTATTCTTTGTATCAAGGTCAATTTAAGAGTGTGTGTTGCGAAGTTGTCGATTTAGTTACAATATGATTGAGCCTGTCTTTGCTGCTGTGGCAGCCCCCGTGGCGAAACGTATACAGCTGAGCAATAATAAGGCGATTGTATTCTAACTGCAACAATTTTAAGTCTCACGTACACGGATATATGCTCGGTCGTGTTCGCGTAACCAACAACAAACGCTACACTGACTGTTTAAAGAGGTAAATTGTCAAGGTGTGTGGAACTGCGTGGACGGTGATGGTCGACGAAAATTAACTTGATTCGCTGCAAAGTTTTTTTTTGTGATATGAAACGACATGAAGCGGCCTGGATGGATTCCATACCCACGATGGCGTGAAGGACCGATAGCGGTTGTTGGCGAATAGAATTCGGCTAAATTGGCAAATGTACAAGTGAATGGATGGCCAAATGTGTGCTGAGGATGGAGTGTCTGGGTGTACAGCAATGCATGAATCAACACACATCAGCAGTTGTTGTTGTTGTTGTTATTGCGACTGGGCCTCGCTGAAGTATTAAGGCGACTGGGTGTCGTTGAGAGACGATCGAGGCCATAGTGAGTCGTGGTC
>UXSR01000824.1:0-16813 GCA_900604375.1 Mesocestoides corti
TTCTGCAAATTCGAAAAGCAAGTTCCAGAGGCTATTTGAGATTCGCATGCTCAGCGCCTCCTTCGCGTGACACATTGAGATCGTGCAGCCCTGGTAAAGGCCTGTTTTGCAGTGTCCAGACAAGACTTACAACTCCAACCGACAATTGACTTCTATTTTCATCGTTTGTGGTCTGAGGCGCAAGTGGGTCTCTAGCATTTTAACTGGCGCAATTCATTTCAATAACACTTAAACTTGACCAAATATATTGTTAGCTTGCATTCACATCCTGTTTCGTTTACCAGGCTAAAAACCGCGTGGATAGATTCGGCAGGTGGTGATTACACTGATGTCTCATCATCGAAGCCGTATTGACAACCAAGTTAATCCGCTCCGACTCTACAGCACCACAAGTTAAACAATTTCTTCAGTGCACTGATATTGGCATAGGTCTGACAATCCAAACTAAATGACAGTATGAAGAGATTTCGCACACATAACATTCTGATAAATGGTTTCAAAATGTCATTGACAGTGAATTTTTTCGTTTAGTTTAGTTCTCGCGAGGGAATTTTAAGCTGTTCAAGGTACTAATCAAGAAAAATAATAAAAGAGGTAGCTCATGCTGCTTTTAGTCACAAGAACTGTTCCTTCAGTCTTAAACTGGGATGTACATAACAACATATTAATCCCTGAAGTGGAAAGCAATGTTTTCAAGTATGGGCACTATGCATGAGACCGAAGTCAGTTAATTGAGCTAATGCATGCTGTGTAATAGCTTCTAATCAATTTTCTGTACTAAGTATTCGTCAGTAACTTTTATTATTTCGGCAACTTTTTCTGAATAGTCTGTCCTATTATCAGATTGACTGAATAGTGTTTGAGTTCCACACAGGTATGCTGCTTCTTGATTTATATATAATGTAAATTGAATGGGAAGGCAACTATGCAAATGTAATAGTCCTAAATTGTCAGTGGTTGCATTTGATTATTAAGGGATTCGTAGCAGAATGTGCTGTTCAACAGCTTACTTTTGGTACGAAGTGAATTACATTAAAGTTCCAAATTACTACGAATGCAGAATAATTATGCAATTGGGCTTGGGTGACGTTTTACAGTATTTGAAGTAATGTATATCGTGATTAATGGGATACCCTAAGTTCTACTTTAAGGAAAGTTGTGAGTGGATGTTTAGGAGCAGAAAAGTTATTATTAATAAATGACAGAGCTCTTTTACCAGTAATCTGCATGCAAATCTACGTCAGAGTTACATGCTTATTTTTTACTGGAGGTACATTCAGCTTATTAACTTACTAGAAAATTAAAACATACTAAATTACCAAGTACAGCATGCGGAGTTAACGCCAGTTAAATTGGCCTTGAACAAGACGGAATTTTACATCCACCTGTGTGACAATAAACAATGTAAGTTACATCTGATGACGGATATCCATTTATTCCTAATCAGCACTCATCTTGGTTGTGTATTTTTATGATGCAAGAAATTTTACGTAATTATTTACCTACAACTGCACTTATTTTTAAATATTTGGCATAATATATTCGAACTATTACAGCATTGCATTAACATGACATGAATAAAATTTGGGGTTTAATTATGTGGTAAACTACATAAATCAAGCTATAGAATTATGAAAATAACTAAGGCGTCCTTATTGCAATAATTCGTTGACTTAACTTACGGTAGCTCATAAGAGTACTAATTAAGGAGGTTTGAAAATTGTTAGCTAAGATGTGAGTTTAATTCTACAGTACATAATGTTCTCAGAAATGCCACAAAAAAAGCAATTTACTACATTATTAAGGATATGAATAAATTCGATGTAAGACAACTATGTTTGCCCAATTGAAATAAACTTCAACATTGATATCCAATTTTGTCTATGATCAGATATTCCATCACTTCAATTATAGCATTTGGGTACTATAATTATTACTAATCAAAGTTCAAACAAAGTTTTTTTAACTATCAAAATACTGCACTTTTATATTTTAAAAGCAATTTGTTTTTTAATGGACCATTTGGCAAATTACCCGCGTATGGCGGTTGCAATTTGCGAGCTTTCGTCTTCTGCTTGCTCGGTATTTTGCTTCTGAATACCAGATTGTATTAATTGAGAGTTATCAGACGACACTCAGTTTCGTTTGGATTTACTTTGGATTTTTGGAACATGGCAGATACTGTGGTAGAAAACGGTGTTTCTGTGGCACATGAAAAATTCATTGACAGCATAGGTTGAAATAAATTGTAATTATTAATTTGGCTGTAGATCCGGATGACCCAGAATATAGGCGCCAGCTGTTAAGGCCAGCTGAAATTAAAGAGGACTTAAATATGATGACGGAGCGTCGTCGGGTTTCTTTGATTTTGAGTTCTGAGTCATTTCGAAAAGAACTGGAGGAAATCATTGAGACGTACACTCGCTCGCAAGAGTCAACCGGGCTCAATTCCAGTCTCTTGTCCTTGCAGCACTTAGCAGACCTTTTTTCGACAATCCCTGGCAAGCGTCCCCCCACTGGTGGTGGCTTCACTAAATGTAGGTCCTGAGCCTCTCGCTTCGATGTTTTTGTATGAATGTTACGTTCCATAGGAACTTTTCTCTTATTATTTTTGGGTCTGTTCCCACAGCATTTGTTAATCTTTTCTGTACCTATCGGTTCTGTATTTCTCAGGGTTTGCTCTAATCTGGTTGGGGTGACTTCACTTTCTATTGTTTGTTTGTTAGGTCATCAAAATGGGATCATTCCTATTAATGATCTCCGTGGTTCAGATTCTGGTCTTTACTCACGAAGAGAGCGTATCTATCGCTGTAAGCTGGCTTCTGTGTACCGCCTTATCGAACTATTTGGCTGGAACGCGAGTATTTACAACCACGCCACTGTCCGGCTAAGTCGAAATGAAGAACACTTTCTTATAAATCCGTTTGGATTGCTCTACCACGAAGTGACAGCGTCATCCTTAATCAAAATTGACAGTCAGGGTGTGGTCTTAGATCCAGGATCAACCGTACTCGGGGTTCACCAGGCTGGATGGCTGTTTCACTCTGCCGTCCACTTAACCCGCCCTGATATTCGTTGCATAATTCATCTGGGCACGCCTGCTACCATTGCTGTAAGTTACATTGTAAAGTTTTAGTTTCGGACTTATTATCCAAGCTGTTAAATCCTAGTTTACTACATGTAAATTCTTCATTTATCAAGAAACTGTTATTGTCTTTGAGATATGCCCTGTCTAAAACTAAATTTATTGGTGTAACCTGCATCAGATGAGTAGAAACCTTACTTGGCTTCGTACAGGTATCGTGCATAAAGACGGGCCTGCTCCCGTTATCACAAGAGGCAATTATTCTTGGCGAAGTGGCGTATTACACTCCGGTGCGGACAGGGAACGCCGATTCCGCTGGTGACGCCACAGATGCTGAAGCTACCGATGGTGGAGCCGGTTCTTTCTCCCTCGCTGCTGCTGATCTAAGCGCTGAGAGGGCTGCGGTGAGCAAGGTGATTGGTCAGGACACTCACATTCTCTTCGTTCGTTGTCGTGGTCTCCTTGCTCTTGGTGAGACTGTTGAGGAAGCTTGGCATTATGCCACTAACGCTGTGGTAGCTTGTGAAACTCAGGTAAGACCATTCACTAAATTATCACTGTAAATTGATTTAACATATGCAAGCGCGCACTGGCTTAACACAACTTTCAATAACCTTAATCCGAATTTTAATCCCCCGAAATATTCAACGGTAAGTTGGTAAACTTTAAACCTTGACATGTAGCTTTTAAATTACGAACGCTCTCAACTTGGAACTCTCTTTGATCACTACCTTGAATTAAACCGTACTAGATAGTTATCTGTTACGTTCTCGCCTGGACTTTGATTCTTACTGATCGTAATTCTTTGAACGTGGTTACTGGGCAGCGCAATAATATACACATTGTGATCGCTAAATTTACAATGCAACCGATCACGTACTGAGGAATGTTGTGTGCTATTGATGCAGCACATTAGGTCAACCCACTTGTCCCCACTGAATGGCCGGTTTCCCTTTCTATGTATTTGATTTTATCTTCCTAGCTACGACTGGCCTCCCTGGGAATTGATCATTTAGTGCTGCCCGACCAGCAGGTACAGAAGAAGGCCTACGAGGCCTGGCGCACAACAGAGTTGGGTGGAGTCTCGGGCCCGGAGGCAGCTGTGGCCATCCGGTTAGCCCACGCGCGCACTCTTTCATTGTCCCGAAAAAACAACGGCATTGATGCCGGCTACCTCTCCGATTGTTCGGTGGCGGCTCACGCTACAAACCCGGCTCGTCCCTGGCGTCTTGGCGAATTGGAATTTGAGGCTCTGATGCGTCATCTTGACAACGATGGCTATAGAACCGGTCATATTTATCGCCAGGTGGGTGGCGCTAATTTCACAACAATGTATCCAACGGGCTAATACCTTTATCCCACTTGGTTATGCTCAACTTTCAAAACAAAATTGTATCCATTAGTGGATAACTTTTTCTAATTTCATCGCACATACTTGATTGTTTTGTATTTTTCACTCACCATTGGTTCTAAGTGTCCTTAGTGTATAAGGTGTTTTCTAAAGCAATGCTTTAAGTTAACTGCTACTCTTTTTCAGGAACGTCTAGCGTTAGTAGCCTGGGTGCCTTGAGAGCAATGTTATAACCCATTTGTATGCTAATCACCTAACGTGAGGCCAGTTATTGATTTACTAGGGCTGCTATTAGCATGTCCTTACTGCCCACATTAATAAATGTCAAGTGTCAGAATTGTGGTACTTTCTTGTTGTAATTTGGTGGCTTTCTGACCTAACAATTTGTGATAAAGCACTGTTTCATCAAAATTATTTTCTTGTCAGCACCGTTTCCCAAATGAGTCACCCCAATATCAAGGCAAGGATTAAACTTTGGGAAAATGATTTGCAGTGCTAACTTATCCAAATGAAACTACTGTTCTTTAGAAATGTTGTCCGCAGTTTTTTTTCCATATTATAAATCTGGCCTGCACAAGTTGGCATACTTCTTTTTTGTGCTATTAATTCGTTATTATGGAAAGGCAGCTTCCCAGCATGGCTTAACTTTGACTTTTATATTCCATGTAAGCCACTGTATGGGCCACAAAATTTTCCTCTTTGTTGAGGTACAAGTGGTGTGTGAAATGTTGCCTTTGTTGTAGGCCAATATCGTCATTTGTGGCCCCGATTAGGTCTCCCTCGATGCGTAGCGCAGGTGCAATGAAGCTTGATTTGGAGTTCTCATTTTGCAGGACCATCTTAAATTCACACATTAGCGTTAAACATTGACATTGACATTCTGGCCACTCTAGATTCAGTTTTTTCTGGTTGGTGCACAGATATTCTGGCTCTCGGTTATTGGTCGCTGACCCAACATTGATTTTGCCTGTGTTCGACTTTATACCCGCGTTGTGTGCTTGCATACGCGTGTGTGTGCTTGCGCGATCGCTGGCTTTCACCACTAACTTGTTCATGTTTATACGGTCACTAAAGTCGCTTATAACGAGCACTGTGTTAGTTTTGTGGCAGCATTGTCTTATGTTCAGTGGTTCAGTAGCAGGTCTGGCCTGAAACGGAGGCAACACCGTAACTAGGGCGCTCAACAGGTGTGGGTGGCACTAGTGTTACTTTTTGTTCCTGGAACGAGATACGTGTGCGGCGGTTGTCGTAGGCTTCCGTACCCGGTTGTCGCGTCTGACCCGAATGTATGACTGGTAGCACGTTTGTTCTTGTGATCAAACCACGCACGTTTTTAATCGCCGCCACTCTCCATTTGTTTCATTTTGGTTCAATCTGTTATAAATTTTAACCACCTGAAAATGTATGGATATTTATGGATGACGACTTGAGGGAATGCTGTTCATTATCAGTTTTGGTTCAGTTGCAATCGGTGCATCTGCATCGCTAGATTGGATTTTCAGTCTATCATCATTGACTTATCACTTTGAGGATGTTTTAAGCAGGAATTAGGTTACCATATCCCGGTCATATTTACCGCCTTGTCGAAACTGGTTTTAGGATGCCGCTGTCAGTCCCCGACCGTCCCGGAGAACTCTGGACCGATCCGGTGCCTTAGCCGGAAATAAGCGCTTTGACGATGTCGAAGTACCGCCCTTCACTTCTTCGGCTGCCGCCACCATTGCCCACTACTACGATGATACTGGCGCTTTTTCAGGAGACGAGTCGGAAGGTCCAAGACCAGGGTACGTCTATTCACGACTCAAAGACACCAGGTCTATTTTAAACCGGGAATACTTAGTAGAATGACGTTCGGATCTGGCTAAAGACTTATCATACGACGTCAGTATGTATTTTTAGTTTAAGTTTATTGAATATACTTATGTTTTTCTTAATAGTGATTGTCATTTTATCTTGTCATTTATTATTAGCACTCTTCGACGTCAGTGGTCAGACCGGCGATGGCTCAATACACCAAATAACTACACCAAGGAAATCTCAACTCTGCCGGGTCGTCAGCCAGTTGCTCACTGGGTCTCAAGTCGTGAGGCCACACTGCATATGGAGATCTCTAGTGGCCGGCTGCCTCCTCCCACTCCATTCCATCCCCTCACCCCCGCCGCCATCCCTCTTGGCACCATTGGAGCTCAAAGCAGCACTCCTTCTAGTGGCATAACCTTTAATCGGTTTGCGCCACAGGGCAACGATCCCAAAGAGCTGAAAGAACATCAAAAGAAGGTGAGTACACATGTACACTTTCCGTTGCCAGGATTCTGGACCTCGTGTGTGTCAAAACGCTGTTCGCATGTATCGTGGTTATTGTTTTGTGGTTACGCACAGGTCCAGCAACATTTATTGTGCATATTCATCTTTTCCCTGGCACATCGCCATATGTGTGTGCTCTCGGGTAATTCTTCTCTCGTACCAATCTAGCGTAGCCTTTCTAGTTCGCAATGTCAAATGAGTTCTTAGTTTTGCATAGTTTTTGGAGTTCTTTCTAAAGGCCACTTCAACAACCTCAAGGTATGTCGTGCACATCCTTGCAGTTTACTTTATGATGTTGGGTAGCTTTGGGTGGTTCACATTGTTTACTTTGGTATGTTGGGTTTGACAATGAATCAGTTGGTTGGAACCGCGCGATTCAGTTTTCCGAACTTTTAATCGACTTTCGGGTAGTCTTGGTTTAAGTTAATTTTCACCTTCTCACAACCCAGCACACATCACGCGTCCCCTAAGTGTAACAATATCAAAACACGATAAATTTGAGCTAGCAAAGCTGCGTGGACCCCGTCCTAGTCTGTGCGTGGCTTTACTGCGTGGCGAGATATTGCGAGAAATGTCTCAGCCTCCTTAATGTGAGACAACATGTCTTGGCATGGCCCACATTGCCGGTCCACGTGCCAGTGTCTTCCTTTTATTCCCGACGAGTACCGTCGAGTAACATCGACGTATTTAACCTTTTTAAACTACCGTCGTTGTCAGCACTTGGAGGTAGGACTCAATGCCTTGATAAGTACCTAACAATTAAATCATGGTTTATATGTACCCCTGGGTTACGCTTAGGTATTGTGCATTCAAACCGACTTTGGTAATTTGCATATGCGAGTGCGTTATTCGTGGACGCAGTCGTTTCACATCAAATCAATGTTCACCGGTGTTCATTAATAATAGTTGCTTGTAGCTTCACATCTGCATTCACTGCACTGACTGTGCGCATCCGCGTCGGCCAGTTAGCGCACGCACACGCGCTCACTCGCGTGCCAATCCGAGCCCACCACACGCAGGTTTGCGTGCATCCTCCCACCAACATTTCGTTGGGTGAACCCTGAATGAGAATATTTCGCCACCGCTACGGTGGTAACTCAATAGACTCAGGCAACATGTTTAATGTCTACGCTCGCACGTGCTGTAGTAGTTATTTGTGGTTTGTGATTTGCGTGGTATTTTTCTTTTGGATGTAGCTGTTTTAGAATCGGAGCTTTCGCCGATTCACGTGGTGTGATTTCTTTTTTAAGCACCCCTAGGTACCATTTTACAGTAACTTATAAGCCACCATGATATCTCTGGTCGTACATTAAGTAGAAACCGCGTTAACGTTTAGTTATGCATGTAGAAATGGCTTGCTCAACGATTTGTATGGACAAATTTAAGGAACTGGATTCTTAAACACTAAGCATCTTGAACGTGTAGGTCAAGGAGAAGTACTATAAAGATACGAACACAGCTGGACCGCAGTCGCGACTCCTGGATGGGCTGACGTGGGACGAAGCGCGACGCATCCGTGACGAAGCCCTAACCAAGGCACTTGGTCCCGGTGCGGTCTCAGCATCCCTTCCAGACTCGCATTCCACGGTGGCCGCAGCCAGCAAAGCCATCCTTCAGCGCGATGTCCGTGATGCCGCCGTCGTTTATGAGGTTGGTGATTTGCCTTCCTTTTAGGCTTAGCAAGACGAATTAAACCATTTCTTGGGACCTTCGGTATGGGTGTCGGTTCTGTTCAATGAGATTCGTTTCAAAACAGGCACCCAGAGTGTTGTTTTCGATTCAGCCATCAGCTTGAAACAAAGTGTGCTATTAATGTTTCGTTTTTATGGGAATATCATATTTCGACTTCCACTGTCATTGGAACTTCGTGTCTCCATCTTTAACTAGCGTCATATCTAAGTATACGCCTTTTTCCCTTCCTCACGAAAACGAGATGTTGTCAGTGTCCACCTCCGGATTGCTGACCACGACGTTGTACCGCATCGTCAACTTTAAGGTCTCCTTACAAGTGTTACATTAGGCGCCCTTGCTCTTTTTCAATTGTTGATAAATCGCTCATCTGATTTTAGTTTAGATCTACGCCTGGAAACCATGGTTGCAGTCGCGCATGCACAACTAGTTCTAGCTAAAACCTGAGTTCAAATTTGCTGTATTGCTAACCAGTTTATTCGCACTTATGCGGCGATGCCGCCCTACTGTTGTAAACTTGGGCGCGTGCGCGAGTTTATGCGTGCTCTGTTAATGCTTGCGTTCTGCCTCCGCAGGGTGTTTACACGAAGCAAAATCCGTTCGGTCAGGTGACAGACGAGGAGTTAGAGGCCTACAAACAGGAAATCGAACTGAAGACCAACCCAAAACTCTATGCCGAGTGGCTTCGACAGCAGGAGGCCGCCGCAGCAGCTGATCATGTGAAGAGCACTCCGGATACAACCGGCGGTAAGCTGTCTTTGAGTGTCCCTTCTTAATGACTACTCTGCTGGTGCTTTCTGCCGCACGAGCTGCAAGTTTATAATTTGTGTTTTTTCACCTGCTATATTCGCTGTTTAGTTTTACTCAATGCCTGCTCATTGTGCAAACTGTCGCTGTGAAATTGGCGATTTTATCTTCCTGCCTCTTCGAAACGCATTGCCGAATGCTTTGTATTTTTGGGATAATTGACACTTCATCTTATTCAAATTGATTGGCCCTTTGATGAAGTAAAATTGTAAATGCTTTTATTTAAGGGTATTTTGTATATAACGTCTTCGAAGATCAAAGGTGCCAACTATTGCTCGGTAATTAGTCGTGCAAACTGCTCTACGTGTAATTAATTCAACTCACACAATGACTGAACCATTAAAAATATGAATAATGCTTGCATTATTATTATTATTATTCTAAAGCCATTATTATGTAAATGTTTCGGTGGTTGGTTATTTTAACCCAGTAACGTATTCGAACAACGTAAAAATATGGTGTTTTGACGGGGTGGTCATTCATTAATCAAACTACTTCCTAATTATTTTCGGTTATGGTGAAGGCGCAAATCTTTGTATTCTTCTCCTAAAATGGAATTTCTAGCTCCTGTGATGTGTAAAGCTCTAATGGTAATGCAAGCACACAATGCCCCAAAACAGCTGTTGTGTTTTTTTCTACTGATTTTTTCCATCGAAGACACTTTCTCCGTCCGCAATTATTTAACCGACGCCACAGTTCAAGGTTTCCGGAACCCGTGCAAGGTCACAATATGCCAATCCGTTCTCTGATAATTGCATAAGACACCCCTGATTTAAAAAAAGAGGCGTGTGTGTCTTGCTTGTCAATCCCATATTCCTAAATGTACTTTCAATTACATTTTCGGTAAAAATTTGCCCAAAGTGGCTTTCCTCCATTTTCAAGGCATCACGATTTCCATTAGTCCTTGCCTATCTTGCCTTATTGCGATTCGTTAGATATTGTAAACTAGCCATTTTGTTAAAAATTGCAAATGGCTGCTGGTGGAATCATTATCTATGCGGTCAAACCGGCATCAGGTGAATTTATGAGAAGCTACTTATGTCAACTGCGTGTACTTGGTGGATAGTATTCTAAGGTAACAATGACAGATCAGGTGCAAGCCCTGCTGTACCACTAAAGTGGCAGTTATAGCTTGATCAGCAAGAAAGTGCCAGAGTGTGCAAGAGCTGTTTTTTGAGGCAGAAAATCTACTGTGTGGTGAAAATCTGTGTGAAAGTCTACTATTTCTCCCGCATAATTTTCACCTAAATGTGGTTAAATTTTGGGAAGTTTTTTTTATTTTGCAAAAATGCCTTTTCATGAATCTGCACTGAATCACGACAAAAATTTAAATGAAAAAACTTCAAATTTTTCTTCGTTACCACTAGGCTATTCGACTTGTTTCCTTAAGCAGTGCTGGAGCGCACCTGACCTTTTGTAAACACCCCCAAAGCCTGCGCGCAGACACGATTGCGGGATGTTTACATAAAAACACGTTTTTAAAAGGCTGCCTTAGTCAAATGCCGAGGTGTCTCATACAAACAATCACTTCGCTTCGTTGCAGCAATTGCACAGAACAGATTCTAGCCGCCTAAGGCATTGTCTTCCAAAAGACGTAACGTGCTGGTTGTGGGTGAGTGTAACTGCCAGGGGTCAACTTTACTACCTGTCATTTCGTGATGCTAGTTGTCATAATGAGTAATTTCGTTTTGGGGGTTCCAGAAAACTTGAAACAGTGCCGAGGATTGGTTTTATCTCCAACAGTTAGTTGCCTAAATAGCGCCAAGATATATTTTATCATTGTTGGATGCGCCTGCTGTAAATTAGTGCTACAACAGCTATCTTTGTAAGCTAGGACATAGAATTTGAACCCTTAATGCGTAGTCCTAACTGTCTTCCATAAATCGTTAGTGTAACCAAAAAGCGTCTGACAGATTAGTGATATTCTTTTAAGTACTACTCCATACGTACTTTTCTTTATGCTATTTCCCCAATATAATTATTGCATGTAATTTCTGTTTTGCCATTTTCGTATTTTCACACTTTCTATTGTTGGAACTTCTCCTTCTTGCCTATTGCTAATAACTGACTACTTTGACAAATCTTCATTCCGGCCCGTTTATTGCTGCATCTCCGAAGCATGCACCACCTATTTGTTCGCCCTCAGTTAATTAGCGACTTGAGGGTTTTTCCTCTGCAGTTATTTTTATCCACGATTTTATCTGTTTTCTTAATTATTGCATCGCTTTAATCCATCGGCATGTCTCTGCCTGCAAATGCCGCTGCACTGCATCCATTTCCGTTGGCCACCCACCTTCGCTGTTGCCTGCAGGCTTCTGTCGAACTGGTCTGAACGCTCAATCAGCTGCTCCCATTTGCGCAAGTTCGACGATTGTTAGCGACTCGGAATTGCACGAAACCACTGAAGCCACTGGTATTTACTTTGTTTTGCTTTTTTTCTGATTGCATGCGTCCTGTGCCAGATCGAGCGACTTTTAATGCCGATAACACATGTATTATTGCTTGATGTCGCGAGGCCCTGCCGTTCGTCAGGCACACAAAACAGTGCCAACCGGGATCCACGTGTGGCATGCGTGGTCACCGACCGCGTATCCACCTCTCTGTGCTAATAACTACGTGAGGCCATCCATTACACTTCGCGCCAAATGAAACCTCAACCAGACTTTCATTTAGGCTAAAAAACCGTAAAATTATAGTCGCAAAGTGCCTCCTCCAATTAAAGACCAACCCAGTTGCATCATTTGCCCTATTAGTGTCTCCCGTATATTATCAGGACTAGTTTCGTACATGCCTAGGTCATCTGTTGACGGAAACGCTTTAAGCCCGTTTCGTATTCACAGAATGTCATTTTCAGTTCGCAGAATTCAAAACATAACTAAATAACGGTAGATCTAATTGGAGTTACCACTGTTTGTGTGCATGAATAGCCCTCTTATTGTGCATTTATTGCTATAGACTTCAGGATATTTTAGTTGCTCAGAAAACTAGGACATATAACTGCAGCGCCATGAGTTGTGGTAAATTCAGGTCTAATGGTAGTGGGTTATTTTTTTGAATCAGGGAAGTCGTTCGCCGATAGCTATGTTAAGAGGTATGAGTGCGAACCAGGGTACTTGAGCGAATGGTTAGGGTAAGCTTTGGAATGCAAGCGCAATGCTTAAGGGATCTCACTAAAACTGTCGTGGTTGCCGTCTTGAAAAAACCTTATTTGTGTTGCCTAACAAGTTTCTTGGTTTAGCTTACCGACTATTGACGGTCTGACCAAACGGCGGCAGTGTTCGGCGCGTTTGGAGTCCCACGCGAACTCCAAAATTGTCTTTCCTATCTTATGTTGCGCTTCATTCAGAATAATTCGTCTGTATTTTGGATGGTTCTGACCGACTTCAGCGTCCACATAGATTTTTTATGTACCTTCATTTTTTGTTGCAAATCGATTTGCTTTGATCGAATAAGTTACAAACTGTTGCTTGTGTTGGGCTCTCACCTGTATTACGCGCTCAAAACAGGTTCTGGTTGCACGTCTAACCTAGTTCACATTTAGCAAAAAATGAACTTTCTGCTGAGTGCACGATTATTTTAGTAAAACTAATCTCTGAGCCAACCGCTAGCAGTTAATCTGGTAGATGAAAGCTAGTTGCGATAAGCCTCACGGACGCCGTTTGGTGCACGTGCGTCAGGGTTGCAGCACGTGATTTTACCTCGTACGTGTTTGAACATGATTATCTGCTGCTATGTTTGTAGCACTGTTGTTTTACTCGTGTTCGGTCGACACGTGTGTTCAGGTCAGAGCCATGATAAGACGTTGGCATGTCATTTATCCTGTGTTAGTGATTCTTCCTGTCTCCCTGCCCTGCTGTCTGCCCCTTTGACAAAAAAGTAATGGCAGCAAAAGTGCCATGACACAGCGTACACAATGTCTGGGATCCTGATTTCTGCTTCTGTGCCATCATGCAATCCCTGCAGTGACCTTGACTCAGCCTCATGATTTGTTTAGTGTGTTGTGCAGCCGGAGCAATTTCATTCGCTTATTTTGTGACATTCGTGCATGGACTTGCTTCTATTTAGCTTCTCAGCTTTCTCCACCTACTCCTGCCGGTGTGCTCACCTCGGAAGCAAGTGAAATGGAGGATTCACACACACATGAGGTGAGTTTTGTCTGTTCATTCTGTTAGCGCCCAGGACCAGTTTTCGTGTCAGTTTATTTTAGTGGGTTTCAGGACTCTACGCGAAATTTGATGATTTGATAACCCCATGTGCTCCTCCATGCATTCCATACCGTTTTCACTGTTCATGTTTGAAGGCCTTTAAGTTGTAGAAGAACCAAACGTAAGGGTGTTGACCCACATTCACGAGAAGTTTATTCATTGCTATCCTAAATTTGTCAGTGTAGCTCTGATAATGCGCCCGTAATGGCAGCGTTTGTCTGGCAGTTTAACACAGATTCATGCCTACCTCATTTTGCCGTCTACACCTGCCTTGTTTGTTGTGGTTCATGGCAACTTTGTGAAAATAACTTGCCATTTTATGGGTTTTAGAAGTTTGAGGTTTTCTGACACAAGTTCTGTTTTGTCGTTTTTAGCCCTCACGCTTTTCTTCACTCTAAATTCAATTTATTCATGGTGCTACTAATTATAGCTAGTAAAAATTATTCTAACAATCATTTTTGGCCCTCCTGTTTTTTCCAACCTCAGCGTGTTTCCGTTAGCCAATATCACCTGGGGATTCTGGATGCGGTCTATCAAAAAAACCTTATTGAATGAAGCCAAATTCCTCTCGATTTTTATCGAACTTCCCAAGTGACGGGTCCACAACAAGCCCATAAGTTACGCATGTAACCTTGTTAGTTCACATTTTCAAAGGTAGCAACAATCGACTAATATCGAACGAAAATGCCCTATTAGTATTACTCGAGCACTCAGTCTGTCACCTTATACTACTAGGTTCTTGCTTCTGAGTTTTGAGCATTCAAACACGCGATTTTAATTGGAAAATTTATCGGTAATGGTATTTTCATCGCTGAGTTTAGATTTACTGAAATGTACGTGGTAGCATGCCGGATCGTTTAAACGCAGAAGTGGAAGTACTGGCCTTGTTATTTCATACTTATTTCCCGTCAATGGGTGCGCATTTGTTTTTTGCATATCGGTCCTTTAATCTTCATGTTCTTGTCAATGCTTTTAGAAAAAGAAAAAGAAGAAACGGCGCTTCAAGCTTCCCTCGTTTTCTCGTAAGACACGAACAAAAGAGAAGAAGCCTCAGCAGGAACAGCAGCCCACCGACGAAGTTGATGTGGCTGGTTGCGATGGCGGTGAGCTCAGCCAAAAGTGATTTCGGGACACCGCAGCTCCCCCCTCCCCCTCTTACTGTACTCTTTCGAATTAAACTCACTTCTTGCTACGCATTTGCTCTTCTTTAGGAATTATTGAAATCTGTCCAGCCACCTCTGCTTGCGCTCTCTCGAAAAGGCTTTTGTTGCTTTTTTCTCATGCGAATCATGTCGAATTTTACCATACGCCCAAACTCGAGCCTCACTAGTCTTGCTATTTCGCCTGTCGGCCATATGGGTCACTTCTTCGTACTTCAATTGATTGGTTTTCGTTTTTTGGTTTGGTCCCATTCTTCCTGCTCCTCCGCATACACCACTTATGTGTAAATATAGATTAATTTTCTGAAGATTATAATTTAACATTTCAATCCCACCACCGTCCTAACTTATTCCGTTCAGTTGTGTTGTACGTCTGTGTTCCGCTTTCTTGTTTAAATTGGGCTTGCTCTTGCTTCCCTTTCACCGCTTCTTCACGTGACAATGGCCGTCGTTTCGATTACAAATAAATTTGCACTTCTTCCCGTTGCAATTTGCGTTTTTCTAAGGCCAATTTCTTCATCCAGATGAATGTCAAGGTCTACACATTGATTGCCATGTCATGTAGGTTCTATGAAAGAATTAAGATTCTATACTTACGGTTGGATTAACCATTCTGAAGACCTTAGTAATTTTCGCTTGCGGAAATCCAGTTATCTCGGAGCGACTCAAATTGCGGTGGCTGCCACAGAGTAGTATCTTTTAACCTTCGGGTCTAGCTCGACTAAAATCAGCTGCATAGGCGCAATTATCTTGCCTTGCCTAAATTACTAACTTATGTACCTTCCCACGTCAAGGCGTCTAGCCGTTCAAGACCTCAATAATACGCCTTTAGGTTGGTGCGCGATTAGGAAGTCGGCATACCACTGGTAAAGTAAATGGTACTGCCGGATTACACTGGCTTTTCGTTCACACGTATACATAACCAGGTTTAACATAAAAGACTACTGACGTCCACAACCATAAATTATGAGTCAACGCAATACATCATTTCGAACAAGACCTGTGTATTTAGGCTATGTTGAAAGAAGGAGGCAATATCAAAATGAGTCCCCAAAACCACAAAAGAAAGTAGTTAAATATCGGTGTTTTCATCAAAAAGAAAACGATTGTTTGCAATATGTACAGCATAATTTTCTGCATAAAACTTTACGATTCTTCATCGTTCTCAAACCTAATCCTCACTTTCCTGTTATCCGATGACGAAGTTCCTGCCTCAACTGTAACAAGCGCTGGCTCCTCCTCATCCACTTGCATAGCGTCGGCAAAGTCTTCAATCTCCTCTTCCTCCTCTAGGTCTGATCCTGACGTGTAGACAATTTCTTCCTCCTCCTCTTCTTCTTCTTCTTCCACATCTTCGTCTTCTGGCACATCTAACTCTTCGGTTTCTAGTGCCTTTTCAAATGCCGATTGATCTATATTGTAAATCTCCTTCGAAGACGTTGCAACTCTAATACGTTCTAAGAGCTCCTTTTCCACGGTTCGCGAAAGTTTGGCAACGCGGAGTGCTTTCTCTTCACGCCTTAGCTCGCGTCGCTCCACTTTCCTGTTTATTGTCTCTATTTTCTTTTGTCGCGAGAGAGCTAGTCGACGCATCCTTTTAAGGTAATCGCGAGTACGAAGGAAACGTAGTTTTACACGCGTTCGGATCCACCGATCCCAATAGCGAAGATGCTCGTTTATTTGTTCAATGGCTTGCTCCTCGTTTTTCTTTAGTTTTATGCGTTCCCATTGTTTGATAGGGTAAGGCACGCGTTCGGGAGCCTTTACGTAGAGGTAGATTATACCATCCCGTTCTTTGATGGTGGCGTACTGAGAATTTGACAGAGGACATGAGTGACGATTACAGAGGCCGGTTACATTATCTTCGTTGCGACAAAATTTGCCAGTTTTAGTTTTTACCATAAAAGAGCAGAAGGACTTGCTGATTAACTGCCAAATGAGATCATCGGAATTCATTGCGTAAACAGCGTCTACAAAATTTCAATTCAGAAGTAAATAATGGAAAAGGCACATAACAGTTACAGGTGGACTTGAGACGTTTGGTTTAGTTGCTCACACTACTACCAAACTTTTCAACACTAATAACAAAAATACAGACAAAACGCACTAGAAAATCTAAGGCATTTTTCCTGAAAAAAAAAAAACCAACTCTACTTGATAGAACATAACAAATTGTAATTAATCAGCCTTTAAACATGACAACTGAACTACT
>UXSR01000825.1:0-16762 GCA_900604375.1 Mesocestoides corti
TCAGCAAGGGATCTGGTACCGTTATTTGAGTGGTCTTCTCTTTTTGTTACGGGCAAACGTAACAGATACAACAAAAAATGCCGCTGAATCCGGTTAAACGTCTCACGTAGACATTGGTTTTTGCTAAATTGACTACTAGAGGTCTATTGTATATGCGTAAACACCAACGCGCAGTGACACGCAAAACAAATATGTCATGCGTTTAAATAAACAGCAAGTTTTTTGTTTCTAGCCCTCCACTGCTTTTCGAGATGCCTCTGACGGTGTCCGGCCATTACAAAGCAGAAACATTCAAGTGAAATGTGAGACCTGAGGTTCACCGTCGGCATTTCACTCCCGAAAAACTAGATGTGATTGCAGATATTTCATTGGGTTAAATCCAATTCACACGTGGATTCTAAAACTATGATTTCAGGGTTTGTTTGAAATCGGAGTATCACGTGGGATAAAAGGCTACTTCTATCACGAACTAAAACACCTCTGTGGAGAGCAACCGATTTGTGTTCTTTTAGCAGCTAGAACAACGAAATTACACTTAAAACCACCAATGTTACGCATGTTACCTAATGGAACATTCCTACTTTTTGCTTTAAAAATAGTATGATATGCTGTGAACGAGGTGTGTTCTGGCCCCACATTGAGCGCTAGGTTATTAAAAGTACAAGAACTTGAATCGTTGTGATTAAATCGCAAGCCAATCTATTTTGAAGTTAACATTTTAAGCTTTTCCAATTAAATTCAAGGTAGGGAAATTAGAGAAACAAATTTGACGAATTTTGATCCCTAAGAAAAACTGATCTAAAACAACGGTAAAACCATCACAGATAAGATACCAAATAGAAAATTAGGCTCATGAAATTGAAATAATTAATTGCTTGTATTTTTTGCTGACTTCTCTCGCTCGCTTAATTATCAGATTCTATTGGGAAATCCCAAGTAGAGAACGAGGGCACTTCAACTATTTTTTTGTTTTGAATCGAGGTTCTCCCTTGAGTAAAGCCTGAGATACACGCATTTAATTTAATGTGCAATTTCAACTAAGAACTGAAAGCAGGGTTCAAGCAGTTAAATGTGGTGTTTAAACCTTAGAACTAGGGATGGGTTCCTTCTTTCGACTGACAGTTCCCACACAAATGGATACGGGAACCACACGTTGTTAATGTAGGCCAAGTAGTATAAACAAAACCAGATGGAAAATACGTTTCTTAGCGGTAGGTTGCCCCAGGGATCCCACAGCGAATAACAGCCACAAAATGCGGAATTTTAGTCCCACCAAATCTGTAAGTATTGCAAATCCAGCACTTCTGAGCGAATTGCTGAGGGCACTCTAATTGCAAGATCCAGGGGGAGAAACTTTTAACTGTGGGCAGTTACCTGCTGTTGAGTGAACTTTAAGTACATAAAACAAAATGAACCCAGCTTGAAGTTATATTGAACGTCAGTAAGGTGACTATTCGCTGTCTGTATCACAAAAAATAGAATGTTAAAATTCGGTGTCTAGGCAAGTGGTCAAGGAACTTGAGCAGACTGGACAAAAAAACTGAACAAAATAATTACACTATAAATTTCTCTAAATTAACTCACCATGTTGCTCGAAATTTCTTTCGTGTTTAGATTAGGATTGCTTCATTATCTTAATCGCCGGATGACCATTAATGAGGACATCAAAATTGTCACGAACCTTGATTTCGCATTTGATGTGCGTTCTTATGGTATTTGTTGCATTGCTTCTGTAAGATCGGATGAATTGCCTCTAGAATAACTGTGTAACTATACAATCGCACCATCCTATACCAGAATGTTTCTCTAATCAATTTTAGCATTTTCGTGACAACTGAGGCGCGCATCGGTGTTAATGCTCCATCCCTATTTTCATAAAATCTACACTGACACGAGCAAGGGACACTTATAGAGTAAACAAAATTTACTAAAGAACTAAGAGAACGCAGATGTCTTGCAAAGCATAATCTAATATTTTCAGTTAAGTCATTGTTCCTTTGGGGAATTCATTCGCACATGTCAAACGTAAACGTATAAACCCACGTTGATGAAGAAATTCAGCAGCTAATTCTGCAATACGCCTGACAACTTACCGCTGGCTAGGTCATGTTTATCAAGAAGTTGACAGATTTACAACTGGTAGGTTAATAAGTTCATTCGGGCCGTGGGGCCACGTCAACTGCTGAACGAAGCTGCACGCGTCCGAACAGTGTCCATCAAGACTCGTAGTCCCAAAAAACTACAAATAAACAGGGTAATGTTGGTTTTTTCTGTCTGCGCGTGTGCTAGGTTTTTGGCCCTGGTGTGTTCCGTCAAATTCTACGTGCCTATCAAAGACACGAGTTTCTATCGGCCTGGCTCATAATTCAACTTAACAACTAGTAAATGGAAGTTGTCTAGGTGACAGCGCTGTTCTGACTTTTTTTCATAATGTTTTGGTCTCTATATGTAATCATAACCATCACCTCCCGAGATAGCGTGTCTCCATGTAAATTCACTGGAATAAATCAACTGTCATTTGACATAGCAGGAATCCATGCGAATTTCAAATAAGAATGCCTGCAAAGTAGGTAGAAACACAAACTGACACTCCTCATTAGAAATTTCTCTATTTTAGAGTTTTACTTCGAACAGTGTTTGTTTGTCTAGTCGTGACATCAGCGTAATCTAGGTTTTTTTTTTCATGCAAAATTTACCCATCCTAATTTGTTATGCTTCTTAAAATCTTATTAAATTAATCGAATATTCTAAAAGAGTAAAGTGTATGCCAACCTCCGTCCAAACTAATATGACGCAATCCATTAAGCTTATTAATTCATGTTCTGTAAACCGAAGTAGGTAAGAGATTCGTGATTATATTCCTCACAAGAGCCACTAAATTACCTTCAATCCGATTATAGGATTGTTTGGTCAAAATATTTTCAGGCTCACCTGTTGATGAAACTGGGGAAATAATTAAAAAGTCTTTTTGTTTTTAAAGAACTAAATTTGCTCATTCATGCATGAAAATAAAACTAACTTGGATGGCAAAATTTTGATGAATTTTGGCCCCAATTTTGTCCAGATGTGTAGTGACAGGCACCATTGCTCATCCGTCAAGGCCAGGATTAAATTTCGATGTAGGAATGTACATGACTTACTAGAAGGAATTGAGAGTAATTTTCTTCATCACCAATTGTGTACTATAACCTAGTCCCACTTTTCAGCTGTGGTCGTCTTCTGTGTTCGAGGATATGCTAACTCGGTACAAAATATGTAAATCGATTGTAATTACTCGTCAAATGTGCAGTCAAGTCTGAACCAAGTTGATGCAACTGAATACATTGCTCAAGGTGGCCACCGGTGTTAATAATAGGGATTGGGAACCCTGACTTGCCGCGCCTGCGAGTCGATAAGTTATGCTCCAACTCATCCCAAGCCCAATCAGATCACCTGCTTAATGATTTTGCTGGGTTTGACTGGTGACTTACTGTTCTATCTATTTTGAGAGAAATGGATAGAACAGTGCTTTCTAAAAGAAGCATAAATCTGCCTGACCTAATCACAGCTGCGTACAAGTGTGCGTACATTAACAGATGGAACTGAGCTATAACTATTGTTCCTGCTATTACGCAGGTTGAGAACATCTGCTGTGAAGCGCAGTCACGATTTGTCTCCTGGCCCAAGTGAAGCGCATGCCGTGGGAGCCCTTCCAAACGTCAGTTGGCCAGAGGGAAAGGAGGGGGCAGAGAGCTTTAAACACGGGCACATTTGCTCGATGTCAGCATCGCCGTGACAGTTGACGAGCGGCTATCCTCCGGAGGTTGGTGAAGATAATTAAAGGGTAATTAGTTAATATGCCGCGTCAGCGCACTGCTCTCTTCGATAAATGCTTGAGCATTAATTATTGGGTAGAGCCCAACCCTTCGAGACCACATCCGTTTCATGGTCCTGCACACAACTAAACTGCCAGACGGCACTTCGTCAACGTCCCCGAGACGTTACTAGTTTAAACGTCTGAACTTGGTTTGGTGACACGACACATTCGCCCGCGTGGGCGAGAAATTAATGGATGGGTGGTGGGAAAACATCGTGGCCTCCCAGAGAGGCTGTGCCAGTCCCCTCTCCTCCCCCTGTCAGCATGTCGTGCTCGGTGTCGGAACTGAACGACTACTTAAAAAATTCAGTTTCACAAGCTATTTCCCACGCCGACCAAAACCTTTCACATACCTTGAGGCCTTAAAATATTGCGACTGGTTGTGACGGATGCCTACTCATTCTTGACTCGTTGTTCGTCTCGAAAATATTTTTCCAGCACAGGTGGGTGGACTTTGGGATGATAAAGGATCGCCGTCTGTGGATGCAGGCTTTGACAACCCCATCGGTCGACTCCCATTCTGAAGCTCAGAGTAAAAATCCGTCCTCTTACTAGCTGGGACATCAACTCTGCTACATGTTTAAGAGCTGCCTGTACTTGTATCAGCGTTATTCTTTCCATGACCACCGACGAAAATTTTGCTTAGAAATAATGTTTATGTGGATTTCAAGTAACAGCTCTGAGAGATCAACCTTAGTGCGATTGAAAAATGAAAGTGTGATTTAAATGCTAGTATGACTAACAGAATAGAATGTAAATGCAATGCAGAAGCCTTTATTTTATAAATTATGGCGAAGGAGAGAGTTTCAAACCAACAACCACTGTGATCTTATGTGTGGGCAACTTATTTTGTCCGTTAGGATGTTTTACAAGCCAAATCATAAGTTTAAATTAAATTTCAGTTGATAGTCTCTTTGGATTCCGAAACCAGTATTAACATTAAAAATTAAAAGTTTTTGGAAATAATGTGGAACAATATAAGATAAGGTTTTGTTACAGAAACGCACATTATGGTAAACGTTTCTCCTAGAAGTGGCAGAATCGTGCAAATCTCTCATTCCACGGCGCTTCACCCCTCAATGCGGACGTGATTAACAGTCTCCTTCACCCAGTTCATGCTAAAATTGATGATCGATAAAATCTGCGATTCAGCATTGACGTGTTTCGCCTTAACTAGATGTACCACCAATAAATCCTAGTTAGACGTTGGAAACCCGTCACAACCCAAATGGCTTCACTAAGAAGGCCGCTGTGTCGTGCAGTGGTTTGCAAAAATTGTGAACCACATTAGTGCCTGGTCCTGGTTGTTTAGTAGGCTGCCAAATATTACGATATCCTGCGCGAATAAATTTCTACAACGTTGCAATCAGCTTCTGAAAGAAGGCTATAACATTAAGTAGCACAAGCGTTGTTTTAGTCATAATCACTAAATTGAGAAATAACACAATTAAATAAAGATGTATGAGAATTCCCACATACGTAATCCAATTTAAGCAGTTACTATGTGAAAGACAGGTGGCTTTTTTACTAAAAGTTTAGCCACACTTAAGGGTAGGTGATACACTATGATGCAATCGAATAAAGGGTGCTTGACAATGCAACTCCAGTAACTACAACCACAGTTTACATCTTATCAGAATGGGCCGGATCTAGAGCAGTTCACAGTTTTCTAACATGAAGTTCCAGGCAAAGCAAAGGAGTCAAGTGGACCTCTGAACTAACTCAACTCCAGAGTTGATTTCTTACAACAGCCCACGGAACTCGAAGATTTGGGAACGATACCGTCGTCAGTAAATGCGGTTCATCACTTTCGACTTTCTATCGGCGGTCCGGAAGTAGTGAGACTGGACTGAATCGATAATGTTTTAGGGAGAAGATATGGTGGCAGCAAACCCACCTCCCCACATGATAAGATTTCTTGTTATTAAAAACCTTTGGTATCAAGGTCCCAAGCCAAGTTCTCCCAGGAGGAAATTCTGTTAAGACACACCACCATCGTCAATGAAGTAAAATGTACAGGTCTCTTGCTTATTTCTTTTGAACCTTCTTCGTTCGCGTTAGCGACTACAACGTCGGTCATTTGTCAGCAAAGTGTTACTGCTTTGTCCCGTAAAAACCAAATCAACTACCGTTAATGCTTCATAGGAAGAACGTAAGTTACTGCATCAGTGTCAGCGCATTACTGGTTACCGAACGTACTTAAAACTTAAATAGGTATTTACCCATACAGCGATGCCAAACTACCCTGCTACAAGAGCGTTACCAATTTTAGCTAAAATACCAGAGGAAAGGTTCTTCAAGGACACACTGAGAGCAATGGGAATGCATCCACCTCTCCTCGTTAGACCGTCATCACTCTCCACGAGTGGCTGATGAGAAGTAGCTTCGAAAATAGGGGGACCATCCTACCGGCGATTTTTAACTTGTCAGGACTCCTCGAGAGGGGGTTCGCCTATCACAGTGCGTGTGTGCGCCTCTTTTTTCCAAGTCGCAGTGCCTATCACCAACGCGGGCTGGGAATGTTCTCACATTCTGGGTGGATCCCTACCCCACCCCTTCTGCCGCCACCGTCGCCACCTCACCCATCCTTCCTCCACACCCACCCCCCCCTCCTGGCTTGAGTGCCTGTCACTATCACCGTCGTGGCAGACAGGGAAGTCGGGCGAGTCGTCGACTGTCAGGGCCTCGAGAATGAACATCTGGCGTTGTTGAGTCAAGCTTTAGCTACAGCCTTAGATTCAAATAAATGTAAACATCCTGAGTTTACTGACATGTCCTTGTATCTTCGGCCAGTCGTAAAGACACTCTAAATCATCTTGATATTAACTAATTGGTTTATGCACTTAGAACTTTTGCAGCCTTGATGTCAGGCAGAAAATGAATGGCAGCGTAATCCAAAGAGGCTAATGAATGTGACTAAGTTCCTGTTAGTTTAGCTTGGGATGCTGCTTTGTTTCATTTTGCATTTTTGTAAGAATTTCCTGTTCCTGCATCCCAGCCTTACTAGTTCACATTTCGTCTGCGCAAGTTCTGTGATTAACTCCGAATGCTTGCTATGATCGTTTTTAAATGTGAACCTCAAATAAGTGAGTAGCTGGCAATGCTGTGAGCAATTGTAAACAGTAGAAGTGCATTTACACTGCCTCTGTCTGCAGATTACCCTTTTATGCTTTCTATGTCAGAACGGTCATCACAAGTTTTTCAATTCATGGCTCTTTCAAACTCTCATTAAAAATTCCCTTAAGCTGATCGTAATTAAATTCCAAACTAGAGCAAATTTCGTAAACCGGATACAAACTGTGCACAATCGCTCACTTTAGACCACACATTTACTCATCACGAATGGGAAATTATGTGCCCGGTATTGGGAGACGAAATTCGAAGAGACTGAGAACATAATTACTAATTAGACGTTGCCAACGCCAATTGTGGGCAATCCCGCCTAAAATGGCCTTTAAAATTTCAACATTACTTTCCCGGCTGGCTAGTTTGTGGCTAATTTTCATACGTGGCGGAATAATTCACGTTTGACTAGGCTGAAGTTACTTTTATAATCAAAAACTTAGTAGTAGTCATTTTAGTGCATTGTGAGTTTGATAAAAATTTTAGAAAGTTTATTTGAAATTAATTGGTGTGCAGGTTTAATGCTCAAGATAGAAAATTAAAGTTGAATTTCCATCATGTATTGTCATATGAATTTAAAAAAGAAGCGAGTGTTAGGACTGCAGTAAAAAAAGTACCTATGATGTATTTTGATCGTGCTCCTACTTTTAGAACACTTACAAAGCGGTTTAGTTGATTTCAAAATGACGACTTCAGTATAAACTATTATACTGTCGCTTTGGGCTACTTTCCAACATTGATAATAACTTTGATGATTGATAATTGACAGTGATGATAACTTTATCCACGAATGGATGTCCAAGAGATAAAACATGGACGATTCAGTTGGACATATCTCAAAATTGGGTACAAACGGAGCCGTGATTTCGCACTTATTTCCCTTATCGTTCGTCAGAAAAGCAAATCTTTCTCATCATATATTGGGAAGAAAAAGCGGTTTGTGTAGAGCAGCATAATAAAACAAAGTAACATGACCCATTGAAATGAAAAATCACACTCATTGGCAAAGGCTTAATTTGTGGATTTAACGAAAGTGCTGTTACGTGCCTGGTGGGAGGATTGCCGGAGAAGTTCCTAAGAGCTTCTTCCGCATGTCCGCACAGTGACTGGTAAGAGGCACCGTGAGCAAACCATCCAATTCAATTTTGAAATCCAGGCAAATGGTAGAAGTTCGGCCAGTCGAAAATGCGTCATTTTTCGCAACGATTACTCTTGAGAATACGTCGTTTAATAGCCAGTATCGTATCGTTCTGTATCGTTCTCCTTGAAACAATTCAAATGACTAAACATTCATTTAATTGAAAAAGTCAAACTTACCTAACAACATTCGTTGGAGAAAAAATCACGCAATTTATACTAAGTAAAAATTTAGAGAACAGTTGCTGAAAACGATTGAGAGCACTTTGTTGATAAATGGACAATATTTCTATGACAAAACGTTGCATTTACTTTGATTTAAAATCGAACATTAGCATCTGCAATCACCCAATAAAATTTATAAAGCTTGAATGTGGAATTTTTATTTTGAAATTATTAAAACTAAAATATTTCATGAAAAATATTATTGTTCTGATACCTCCGGTAGCAAAATTTACTTGACTTCAAGATGAGCAATTTGAAAATTTGCACAAAACTTTGTGAACTAGAGGCTGGTATCCCTAGGGTTGACCGCAAAATCTGAAACACGTCAGAACGCTGCCTCGAATATTTTTAATGAAGCCACCGAGCCTTTCCAGCGGCTTCTCTTCATTCGAAATAGCTCCGTCAGGGTGGTGATGGCCAGCAAGCGCCCGACCAATGCAAATTAGCTTTAAAAGGTCGCGTGTCTGGCGCCGACGGCATAGAAGATTGAGAAAAATTACCCTTTTATGCCGCAGAGAGAAGCGATTGGTGTGTTACAGACGTTAATGCCAAAAAAATATTATTCTGTTTTTAAATCACACTCGAAGCACTACTGCCAGAGATTTGGTCATTCGGAGTAAGGTAGTGCTAATCAGGGTCTTGGTAACTATATTCGTGAGACGAATATGAATATATGTCACACACCTTCTATACTCCAACCACTAGGATGCAGACCTCGTTTCCCGTTTATATCAACAGTTTCAATTGCTCTTTCTTGGATGATAGATAAATCGGTCCAAGTCACTTGAACACTGACGCCCAAAAGACACACCCATCTGAGTTCTTTTGAAAAATACTTTGTCGAACCTGTAAATCTATTAAGGATTGGACTATTCGCTTCTCCTGCTGACCAGCGATTAGCATTTTCAGTCTTAGAAACTGGATTCATACACAGTCGATCAATTTTCTACTCGGAACCTTGTACGCGATGCTCTCCGCCCTCCTAAATGCATGGTAAAAGGCTAACCGAGGCAAATGCTCTTCGGGGTGGAGCTTGTGTGGGCAGACTACCACTCGATGTGTGTGTATGTGTGAATATGTTGATGGTTTTAGTTACGTCAATGTATAATGCGTTTTGTCTCCGTGGGGCTCTCAATGACTAGCGGAGCTTGATTAATGTGTCTGCTCCTTTATACACCAGCATGAAATCAAACCATGTGCTCTATTTATCAAAGCGTCTAGGACTGCATTTGTGTACTCAGACGTTTCCAGTGTTTTCTTCAAAACGCTTGAGTTTGCCTATCAATATTAGTATTAAGACAAAACAGAGAACGATTTTTCTTTTTTTTTTTACAATGAATACGCTTGTACTGTCTGCAGACGGTGAAAAATTGGCACCTACAAATTCATTAATATGGTAATCATCATTTTCCTCCTTTAAAAATCTGGTCAAACCCAAAAAGGGGGTTTTGAAAATCGGCAAGTCTTGAAGGTGATCCACCATATTAATTTACTGCCGAATTATTTGTAGTTGCCTCGAGAATAAATGTACACACAATTCAAATTGACATGCCGCCAAACATTGACAACTCTCGGCAACTTTGTTGTTGATGAAAGAGTAATTACTTCGACACCAGTATACTGGACACAAACGGAATGTCATTGAATGAAGGCGGAATATCAAGATTGCGACAACAGACAAAATGACAGTTTCCCACCCCCTTCAAACGTTTTAGTCTTGCATCATCACACTATTATTGGTTGCCTGCATGCATCAATGCCAGCCCATCTTTGTCTCTGCTGTTTGACAAACAATCAACTGCAAAAGTGTTGTCATCGAAGAATCTTCACTACTATTGTTGTAGCATGACCCACTATTAGGCCGTTAGCCACCTCAGAAGAAATAGAAGAAATCAGTTCACATGGTTGATTCTAGTTAATGCGCTTTAAGTACGGTATTAGTGAAGGCTATTTTTTTAGAAATCACAGCGGACCTTAACAGGATTGCTGTCGAGTCCATGCTTGAAAACTGTGCCGTTACGGTTAAGTCCCCAAACTGGCCATGGCTATCGTTTGCTCCAAATCTTAGACGAATGTTTTGACAAGTTTTGTCCAGAAATAGTTAGCCATATTTATTTACTAAACGCCTGTTCTGACAAGCACGCAGGTCACTAATCTAGAGGAGTCTTGTTATTTAACGGAGAGGAATGTGTCGGCGTGTCAGAGGGAGGCTTAGCCGATTCCACCAGGCAAGTGTCGATGCGTTCTCAGACTTGGCGTGGTCGCAAATCATGCAATTCGAGCTACTATCACGCTCCATGAGCTCTAAATTGAGTTCTGGTTTTCAGGTGTGAAGGTGTGGTCAAGATGGGTAAAGTTTTCAAAAGGGCTGCATTAAATAAAGCATTCTAAAGATGCAGGTGAGTAAGAGCATGCGTTGGTTGACTGTCGTCGAGCATAATTCAAGTTTGGGGAAGACCTCTGTGTAGGCACTAACAATGCCCAAACGCAACATATGTGCCGCTTCATCGCTCGGGTTCCTTTATCGATAGGAAAACTACACTTGTATTGAAGGAAATATCTCATACAGTTTTACCGGACTCTAAGCTGTCGTGTGGAAATTCAAAAGTACAGAGAAACTTTTGCTATCATTTACTTGCATGAATTTCAGATGCCTATAAAAACACCCAATCGTTTCTGCGTACATTTGCTTGGTGTAACCCAACAAAAGGTGAAACATTCAACGTAAGGTATGGAAAACAGATTCGACCGATCTTTGCATATAGAAAGAATAAAACCTCCTTCAGGAGCTCTCAATAATTAATATCAACAGAAGCCGATGGTTCCTTCATATTTGCTTCGACGTATCTTGGTGTGGTTCCAGACACCATGAAGTGCAGTGGAGTCCGTTAAAATGAAAACCTAACTGTCTGTCTTATTATTGGCGAATTAACAACGCCTTGGGGAGCTTCAGAGATGACAGAGGAATTTCTTTAAGTCGTTATGCCGTCACTAACACTCCAATTAATGCAAATTACTGGAGTTAATCCAGTCACATAGTTTTGTAAGTTATGACTATAAATCGAGGCACCATAGGTAATATATATTTAGAACAGAGAACTTTCCGCTTATGTTCAAAGGCAGGAAAAGATGCATTAAAGATAACCTGGGTGTATGGAAGAAAAGCAGAAGAGGCGTCGAGAGGGTTTCTTGATGTGCTACTTTCGGTACCTAAAACACGCTTCTCCATCAATTTCAGTACAAGAATCGTCGAGAGCCCAATCACTGTGCCACAAGGCCACTAAAAGCAGAGCATATGTGAGGAAACCGCATATTTATGAATATTATCGTCATAGTTTGCACCATCGTCCATGCCGCGGATTAAAGTGGACAAGTATGTCCGTCTTCACCGCAGACAAAACTAAAGCCTTTTATGCTAAAAACAGTTGATTGATTCATGCAACTTAGCTACAGTAACTCTCCCAATGCTTTAAATAAACTTAGTAGGTCTGAATATTATTTGGGATAGCTGTGATCTCTTCAACTTGGTCTATAGACTTCCACAACTCGAAAACTGACCTTATTAGGTTACTTACTGAACGTTTCCGGCTAAAAAAAACTTTCCCAGTTAAGAACAGAGGAGCATTTGTCACTTTCTCCACTACTGGAAAGAGAAGAGTTTCGACTTGAAAGAAATGGAGAAAACCGTCTTCAAGCTGCTATCCATGTCCACATTCGTACCGTTCCGTAGAGATTAGAAAACCTTGTTACCAATTAGACCAAACTGGGTTTAGTGTATGTGAAGCATCCTTCGCATAAAGACGAGATTTATGTAAAATCCAAATAAAAAAATGCAATGATTAGTCCCAGGGAGGCTGCATATTCCGGTTAAACCATTAACAAAGCTTACCCTAATTGAAATATTTTAATTGTTGCTTTTAATTGCTGAAGTAGTTCTGCCTGTAAAATCAAACAAATTTTAAAAAAAATAGGTCTTTTAACTGTGTCGTGACAGACCACAAAGAAATTCGTGGTCAAAATTTCCAGGTCCATTAAGCACATTAAGAACATTAAAAATGACCGTTCAGATAAAATAAAAATTAAAGGTTTCAGAATGCTTAAATTACAGAAAAACATTCACGAAATATCACATGCATAATTTCACGTCAACTCACCAATCAAACCGATTCAGGCTAATTCCCACATCCAAGATATCTACAATTCCAGCGACATCTTGTACTCTAGTACTTCACCACTGCCAATATGACCCTTCACTCTCCTCACATCATTTTCACCCCCACAACACACTCTACTTCGTTTACCGAGAACTAAACACATTCACGGTTGGTCTTGCATTAGATTTCGTGCAATTGAAAGGCAATGCAGTGCGACCAACGGTTTCACATTCAACACACCATTCAAACCAAAGTCGTGAGTTGTCCCACGTCAAAGCAAGCGGTGCGACCGACTTCGCCCAACTTCTCTCACACCCACACCTCCGTTGCAGCAAATACTCCTCCACGGAACCCCATTCCGTCTTCAAGGTTACATCCACGGTGTCATCACATCACACATCTCCATGTAACAGAACGCAGCTTACAGAATTCACTGTTGCAAACTACTTCTAATCGGAACGCTGACTGCAGACGTACTCACGCTGTCTGCTGCCCGTTTCTCGTCGCACACAACCAACACCACAATTTGAGCATGCCAACGCTGAATTCATGTTTCACTCAAGCCTCGAAACGAACGCCTTGGTGCAACTTTGTGTGGCTCAATATTTGCCCACACAGGGCCTCGTGACTACTGCTCAACTCCGATCAACTGCTCTCATGCCCTCTTCCGCCTGCCTGTTTTGCGCTCTCCACGCCTTACTCATTGCTAGTCAACCACTATGGCACACCACTTAACCACCACATAAACTGGACACGTTAACTGGACACAAAATCTGCATTCGTGCATCTCGTATTCCAGAGCCAACACCACCTCCACCACCATCACCACCACCACCCCATTACCATGCAGGGGATACCGCTTATCGACTGTTTTTCTGAACATCCGCCCGACACTGGTTGCCTACGTCGAAAGACATGATGGTCACCGACATCAAAGCCTTTTGTGAGAGCCAGTTATAACGCGGATACAAATACGACATCTCTTTGATCTCGGTTTGGTGTGAAAACAATTGACCATGAAGTAGCTTGTTTCCCCCGTCGCTACACCCACATCTCACGCCAGCACCGTTCTTCGAGTGGTCAAGATGGGAGGCCCAGAGGCTCGACAACCGCAGCCGGCGTTCGCGAGTTTTGTCCTTCTACACCACTAACTGAACCATGCACGCGTCATGATAAGCACACACACACTAAGTCACTGATTTGGATCATTAACGCAGGTACGTGTCTGAAACTAATGCGTGCTGATCTGAGATGTTCGTGACTTCATCTGTTTAACATCATCGTGGCTTAGCAATACGCCATAATTTATAACTCACTTTGTTAAACTGTAGCAGGGATTCCCACCAGTGTGTTTTACTCTTATGTCGTTTTGATGTGGTTTTTGTATTTATTTCTTGTGCTGCACCTCACACATTGAAACAATTTTTCACTGATTAAAGTGTTGTACATGGATTATAGAGAGAGCACAGTAAGACGCTGATATCGTTATGTCTGTTTGAATCTTATTATTTTGAACTGATTTTCCGATTTATGCCTTCCTCGGAACTAATTTACGCTTAATTTAAAGGATTTGTCTTAATATTGAGAGGCTTAGCATGTTTTAAGGCCAGGAAGTCTGATATTGACTTCAGGTGAAGTGATATATTCCACCTACATCTCCGTCTTTAGCGTTCCTGGAACATGATCAGCAAATCAGACAGTTTGTTATCCCTTCACCAAAGTTGATCAAACCTCACTGATTTGAGTAAATTCTCACGTACCATTGCATACGTGGAGAACGAGGACAATTAGTCAAGCCGCAGTGTGTCACCCATTCAGTTTACCTCATGTTCTCCTACCACAACCTCGCTTAATGTCGGGCCGACCAGTCTGTAGTGACTTGTGTCAATTTTAATGTATTTGAACAATGACTTGGTGTTTGGGAATTCACTGACTTGACCAAAACACCAACTTTTCACTGCAATTCGGATGCATGCGTTTACATGAGGGAGTTGATAACCAAGGCAATAACACTTAAGAAAACCTGTCTTAAAATTCAACGTTTTGGAGCATTCTTCCTTAGTTGTGACTGACGCATTCTCTCCATCGAAAGAAAACGCTACGTTAAGTTAAACTTTCATTCCTACTGTCTGTTCATTTGTCAAAAGTGTACGCTATCCGAGGCATACACACAAATGGAGCACTTTCAGTCCTACTCTCATTGGTGGTTATATTCCCTCCTGGAAAGAGCCCTTGTAATTTTGTTTACAAACGGTCAATTTTTTTGCAAAACAACGCGCGTCTTAGTGTCAGCTCTACTTGTAATATTAATAAAGTGTTTACGCGTCATCGAAAAGTCGAGCACGACCAGGAGGAAAACCACAAACTCTCTTTGAGAGAAAAAACGGATGTTTTGATCACGAATGCAAAAGTTATGACACACAGAAATGGGGATAAAATTTGTATGGATGAGGTGAATGAGTTCAAAGCATTTTTTCTACCCCAACTACCCTAATGAGTCTCTTTGGACTTTGCTGTGACCACTGTTTGATTATACGCGGCATTGAGTACCTGTGATTGTGGGCGAGGTTCCAGGCTATTCCCGAAAAGGGTATAGTTGTATAGGGACCTTGGAGTCCTTTTGACCTGTCAGTAGCATGACGGGTAATTTGGTGTTCGGCACCTCTGACTTCTATCCTCCTTATTAAAGAGCCTATTTCTGCTACTTGTGTGTCTTACCGACCTTTGAAAATGAGCTTTGCAGTTGCGCACATCTTAAACTAAGTTGCCGTATGGGTTAATATAGGTGGCTCACTACCACAGGCTTTTATACAAACTAAAGTTATACCTTACTGTTAACAAATGTCAAGTCAGGTTTTGTATTTATTGACTGAGGTCCAAAATTGTACATTTGCGTTGGTTGATTAACACTGCGAAGAACTATGGTAATACTGCAGGAAATAGGAGATTGTGCCAAACAAGGCGAGGTGTGACTGACGAAACTGCTTTACTGCTGTAATTAAATCATCATGGGCTGCAAACTCTGCGTTTACAATGGAATTTCCCATCTATTCTAGTCATCCAATGAACAAACTGGGCTGACATTCCAAAAGGCATGCGCAAGGAGGATTATTAGTCCGAATAGATCTTCATGGCAAGACTTGTGCGTTTTGATTTACTACATCTACACAACACAGGAAACCTCCACAGATTTTAGTGTGGAGAAATGGAAGGTATCATTCACTAAATCGAGTTCTCTTACAACTAAAGACCTTGACAGAAGTCAATCAAGGCTTTGGAGAATGTTCCTACTTTTTGCAAAATTTCGAGAACAATTCAGTACAACCTGCACATAACCCACGGCCCACCACCATAAATGCGAACATCCATTTTTAACCACGCACCGGATGAAAGCTCATGTGTATGTGTATTTATAAGATGTGTGTGCTGGCTTTTTCCGCTCGGACGAGTCACACTTACTTCAGGTGCGGTGTCGTGTCATGAAATGGTCATCGGAAGAAATGCAAAATACACTGCAAAATAAAAAAACTCCCACTTTTCCAGTATTCTATTGGCACCACAGCTGAAACCGCGAATTTCTCGCCTGTATAATTCACGTATAAACCAGTCTGTAAAGATGGCGTTGCCTTGGAGAGACGGGTTAGGCGGATGTTGAAGGGGGATAATCAGCACACACACCACCCCTCGCAGGCACACAGCCGCCATGTGCGATGTCATGTCACTCCTGGCGGCGACGGCGCGTGCCTGTCAGTTGGCGTCATCTGTGCCGTATTTGTTGTGACCCCAAGGTTCGTGTCTTAACAGGACCATCTGTGGTAAAACTGAAGTTGCCATCTCACAAGCAGCAAATGGAGGCCGCGTCAATCAGACAAATCAGACGCAGCGGAAGTGAATTTTAGGGCCGCCGATGCCACTCATTTAAGAGGATGCGCACACGTTTCTGGAACCGACAACCAACAGGCGTAAGAGCTTCAGATTCTTAACAGAGACGGCGATTCTATATTTGGATGTTAAAATGCGGGCGCAGTCAATCATAACCCCTTAGCTGCAGAATGTTGTCAGCTGAATAACAAGTATTGACAGAGCTTCTACAATGAGTAAATGACGTTGTCCACAGCGCTTTCGCTGCCAAAGGCTAACGACATCAGTCTTACTGTGCTCTCTCTATAATCCATGTACAACACCTCAATCAGTGAAAAATTGTTTCAATGTGTGAGGTGCAGCACAAGAAATAAATACAAAAACCACATCAAAACGACATAAGAGT